>CM023484.1:52348289-52614314 GCA_013339685.2 Hyalomma asiaticum
AATATGTCCACTAACGTTGGGGGTGCGTCTATTATATGAGTGCGTTCATTACGCAAGTAAATGCGGTAATACTAGAGTACAGAAGAGGGAAGGGAAGCCTCAATGGATTGAAATAAAAATGTTTAATATAATCTTAAAAACATGCATAATGCACCTGTACTTGTTTAGGGTAGTCCTTAGTATATCACAGTGCATGCAGGAATCTAGATAAATATCTTTTCATGTTACACTTGTCAAACATGATGAGCACATTGTTGAACGTTACGAAAACGGGGAGTGTCGCTTGAGCCAACGTTTGGGCAGCTAGACCTGCCTTCACATCGGGGCCAAGAGTGCTTTCCCATTGTTTCTTTTTCATTTCCGCAGTGAACAGGTTGAAGCAAGAGCTCGGTGTGACAGTGCATGTGCCAGCAGATGAGGAGAGGTCGCCAGTGGTGAGGCTGGAGGGCCCACCTGAAGGTGTGGCGCAGGCAAAAACTGAGCTGCTTGAGATGGCTCACAAGCTTCAAAACGAGGTGACGCGTGAGCTCTGTGTGGAGCAGCGCTTCCACCGGACACTCATCGGAGCCAAGGGAGAGGCGATCCAAGACGTCCGCAGGCGCTTCAACCAGGTGAGCATGGAGATCCTGTGTGCTGGTTCTGGGTTATACAGCATGTGAAAAGCTTGAATGCCCAAGTGGCTGCGCTAGTGGTTGGTACTTGTAAAATAGTTGCATGCTGTAAAATTCTGGGGAAGCACTCCCTCTTTGCTGCCCTTTTCTAAGCGAGCTGCCCAACCAGTCCGTCCTGCGCACTTTTTGTCTGCCAATGCTTCCTCTGTTTAAGTTTCATTGGGTATTGTTAAAAGTAGTGTACTTAAACAAATAATCTTGCATGACAAATACACACAGTTAAACCCATCAATAACGAAAGCTGTGCCCTGCCACGGTGGTCTAGTGGTTATGGTACTCGGCTGCTGATTTGGAGGTCGTGGGATCGAATCCTGGCCGCGACGACTGCATTTCGATGGAGGCGAAATGTTGGGGCCCGTGTGCTGTGTGATGTCAGTGCACATTTAATTAAAGAACCCCAGGTGGTAAAAATTTCCGGAGACCTCCACTACGGTGTCTCATAACCACAGCTGGTTTTGGGACATAAAACCCCCCAAATCAATCAATAACGAAAGCTTTAGGGAAAATGAGAAATTCGCTGTTGCGAGAATTTCATTGTTATAAAAAAGACGGTGTAGTGAGGAAACCACTGAAAAATGAAGCATTACTGTAAATATTGTTTTCAGAAGCAGCAGGTCATCAAGTGTACTCGCTGATAAGCGAGACCGCTGCTCTGACAAAACGAACTTGAGTGCCGAAAATGTCCTCTCAACGCTGACTTGTGTGGCTGGCATACCAAGGGCCACTTGTGCTAACATCTACAGCTCCGGCTGCCGCTCTTTGCGCTCGTCCCAAAATTTCAACACATTCGTGCTTCTTGCAAGGCGTGGCTCCTTGTCCAGCATTTCCAGTAAGAGGGCGATGACCGTTGATGATGTTGCTCACCTTGCACGACCTCGGTTGTTCCGGATCGCAAAGTTTTCCTGTGAACCGAAAAGCGATAAAAAATATTTCGTTTTTGCTCTGGAACGAAATAATAAATAACGTTCCGGTTATGTTTTCGTTCCGGTCAAAAATATCAGTTTTTCTTTTTTTTTTTTCGTTTTCGTTTTTCGTTCCATTCCGACACTCTGGTTACCACATATCTCTGTATCTAATATGCACATGTCATTCAAGAATTGACAGTGAAAATGCACCTGAATATATTGTTAGTAGGCTGTGAGCTTACCTTTGAGGTCCAGTTATTGTGTTATGTTCACAGTGCTACGTTGTGTTCACAGTCCTCGGGCATGCAAAGATGTGACACAGTTACCTTTAGCATGCAAACTTATTTGAAAACAGATGCAACGCACACAGGCCGCAGTTGTGCGTAAAATGAACCGCCGCAAACTGGCTTCACATTTTTCTTTCACCATTTCGCGATGTCGCGATGTCATTAACATTGCACCGACATTGCACCGACTTTCACGCTCATTTTGTTTTCTTTTTTGTTCCTTGGAACAAAGGTATGGGTTTGATTCGAGCAAGTGCAGTACCTACCGTATAGTGCGGAATATAGGTCGAGATTTTTTCCAAAAAATGTCACTAAAAAGTCGCCCCTCGACCTATATACCGGCCCTTGGCGCAAACCGAGTGATCGTCTGGCAACGGGGAGCGTCGCATGCTTCTTGGACATCAGCATCGACATCGCCTCCATGGGCCGACGCCCGACGCCATTTTTCTTTTCTTGTTCAGCGTGTTCCTAGCGAGTGGCGACCTTGCTCTGCGGCCAGCTATGAATACCGGGACGCGGCGCCAGTTCACCGCCGCGTTTAAAAGAAAAGTTATTGAATTCGCGGAAGCGAATGGCAACATGTCGGCGCAGCGGCAGTTTGGAGTGTCTGAGAAAAGCGTCAGGTACTGGCGCAACCAGAAGTCCAAACTGTCGGTGTGTAACGCACGGAAGACGTCGTTTCGCGGTCGCCGAGCTGTGCACCCGGAACTCGAGGACAAAGTGGCGGATTTCGTCCGCGAGTACCGTGCCAGGTCCCTGCCAGTGAGTGCGGAGCTCATTCGCCTAAAAGCCGTCGAGCTCGCCCGTGAAGCCGGTCTGTCGAGGGAAGAGTTCAAAGGGTCCATTTATTGGGTCCGCCGCTTCATGCGACGCAAAGGGTTTGCCCTTCGACGGCGCACGTCAATCTGCCAGAAGCTGCCGGAGGAGTACGAGGACAAGCTGATAGAGTTTCAGCTCTACGTGAATAGCCTCCGGCGGCAGCATGGCTACATGTTAGGCCAGATGGGCAACGCCGACGAAACGCCGGTGTGGTTCGACATGCCGTCGTCCACAACAGTCTGTGAACGCGGGGCAAAGGAGGTGAAGCTGCTGTCGACCGGAAGCGAGCATTCGCGCTTCACCGTGATGCTTTCCTGCACGGCCGACGGCAGAAAGTTGCCCCCGTTCGTCATCTTTAAGCGGAAGACGCTGCCGAAGGAGGCCTTCCCGCGGGATGTCGTCGTCCGCGTAAACGAGAAGGGGTACATGGACGAGGCCCTAATGCGCGAGTGGATCCGCACAGTGTGGAACCGGCGGCCCGGAGCCCTCCTGCAGCGCCGGAACATGCTCGTGTTGGATGCATTTCGCGGGCATTTGACGACATCGGTGAAGGAGGCGCTTCGCGACGGGAAGACCGATCTTGTCGTCATTCCGGGAGGGATGACGTCAACGCTGCAACCGTTGGACGTCGTCCTCAACAAGCCTTTTAAGGACCGTGTGCGTGCTGCATACAATGAATGGATGGCTGGCGACAACCCACGGACCCCGACAGGCCGGCTGCGCAGGCCACCTCTCGCGACAGTTTGTGCTTGGGTCTCCGAGGCATGGAGGTCTCTGCCTGAAGAAATGGTGGTGCGCGCATTCAAAAAGTGCTGCATCAGCAACGCTCTCGACGGCACCGAGGACGACATGCTGTGGGAGGCGGCTAGCGAAAAGCAGTCGTCCTCGGAGGAGAGCTCCGACAGTTCGGAGGACTGAATAAAGTGCACCAGTAAACAGTTCCCTGTGTGTGTGTGTGTGTGTTTTTTTTTTTTTTTTTTTTTGCTGGTCAAGGTAGGGGGGTCGACCTATATTCCGCCTCGACCTATATTCCGCATTATACGGTACGCTCTGCTGTTTGCGGTGTAGCTGGCACCACATGCCGTATTTACCCGCATAATTTGCGCCCTCGTATAATTTGCGCACCCCTAATATTTAGCCAGCTTTGCAAAAAAAAATTCTTCGCATATTTTGTGCTCCCCGTTCCCAGCTTGCTGGTGCGCACGCACGGACAGACTTTGAACAGCCGCGCGGCCGCGCCCCTCGCTGCACAGGTGAGCGCAGTCATACGCAAAAGGAGCTGCGAGTGCGATGCCCCTTTTTCCGATTTTTTTCTCCGGAAGCCCCCGAAGCCCAAAGTACGGTTTGATCTCTGCTGAAGCAGAGATCAAACGAGCCCGGCCTATCTCCGTCCCTCGGAGGGCGAATGTGATAACATCACGCCGACCGTCGATGCCGGGAGGAAAGGCCCCGCCCGTCTTTAACGAGCATGAAAAGACGCGAGGCGGGTTGGGGGGAGTGTTGCTCGGCTGCTAGCGCTGGCGCGCGCGCTATCTCGGCAGCCATCAGTGGGCGGCTTGTAAACACTTCTACGTGCTGCGCTCTCAACGCGAAGAGACTGCGAAAAGTGTCCCTGGAGCAGCCGTATTCTCTTACACCAGCGTTTTGCAGTGTTACGTGAGATCGTATCCAAAAGAATTACCACGCTAGTTGCATTATATTACATGTTATTTCAAACGTGTTCACGAAGTATCCGCGTAATTTGCGCGCCCCCTTTTCGGAGCTCTAAAATCGTGAAAAATAGTGCGCAAATTACGCGAGTAAATACGGTACATATTATGCTACAGGTACAGAGACCGATAGACAAAAGATCGCGATTTCGGCAGTAATGCAATGATGCTGGATACAGAGCTGCACGGAAAGTTGCATGATGATGGCGATTAACAAACGTGCTCATAAAACTGTCACCCGCAAACTTACCGGGACAATCTGTTAGGCGATAATCCAAAAGCACCGTGCTGCTGTTTGCTGCACAGCAGCGCTAACAGCGTTGAAAGCTTGCAGTTCGCGTCGCACTGCCACAGGATGTGCCCAGCCACTTTGCACTACTAAGCCAAACACCATAGTGGTTCTCCTTATGTGCGAAGAGCGTAAACCCGCAAATAATTTTTTTTACCAAACACTTACTTACATAAAAGGGGGAGGCTGTTTTTAGCCACAGAGTGTTTTATGATTTAAGCTAGGGTGATAAAAACTTATGTATGTCCACGTACTGATTCCAAATTGAACTTGACTTCGTGTAAACTAGGCCGTTAATTTTATAATGACTAATTAATGAGAATTTGGGTATATTTTGGGTATATTTGGGTATATTTTTATTAAACTGGCTGAATTAAATGTTACATTCTATACATACCAAGGGGTGCAAGGAAGTTGACTTTATAGTTCTAGCTTTCTCAGAACAAAAGTTACAAAGCTTCAAAGTTCTCATTTGAACGGCTGAGTCTTGGCATGTTTATTATTTTGCCCTTTCCTGAAATTTATAGCTTCCCAAAGTAACACTGCGCACTTCGGCTTTTCAGCACGAGAAAAATAATCAAAATCGAGTCGACCGAACCCAAGGGAAGCTTCTCGGAAGATTGTAAGGTCACAAAAAATGACACCGAGACAATAGCAAAAAAGTCCATTCATCGCTGAAGGGATGTAAAAAGCTGCTATGGCTATGAGAATGTTTTAGGATGCAAGAGAAGTGGTTAGTTTGTGCCTCACTAGTTGCAGAATTTGGAAATAAAATTTAGAAAAGTTATTTTCCACAATTTTTGGCTCTAAAGAGCAGCCTCCCCAATGGCAGTGAGGCAATCAACAATGGATGCAGCATGAGCTGTCAACAGGCAGGAAGGCGCTTATGACGTTTCCAGTATGATAGCACTTACACAAGTGGTCTGTGGAGTCATTCTGCAAACTTAAATGGGCAGAAGGTGCATTTGAGCACATTTCTTGAACTTAGTCGCCATGGGGTCCAACGGTCCGTCAAATTTTGTTAATGCAGGATCGCAGTTTGGTGACATTTCATTGTTGCGACAATTTAGTTACGGATTTCGTTGTCATGAATTCAAACTGTATTTTATCAATTTGCTTTGCCTGCAGTGGCCTCAGGTGTCAGTTGCAATTCCAGTCCGTTTCAGTCCCTAGTCACAGCCATCAGTCTTGGTGTTCTGATTGAATTGGTTTGTTTGTTTTCAAAGCAGGTGAAGCAGGTAAGCACTCCACCTGCGATGTTGGTTCACAAGTTACTAGCAACGGCCGATCGGACGTTTGGTTACATAGCAAATTACAATAAGTGGTATTGCCATGTGGCTCCAAAGGGACATAGCTTCCCCATGATTGAGTGAAATTGGGATCTCGAATTTCCACATAGCAGTCAAAATATTCAAATGCCCTGGACTGGTGCAGGCTGCTGCATCCAGTTTCCCAGTTACGTGAACACTAGAAAGTGCAGGAGTGCAAAAATCCCGCCCTATTCAAGACGGGATTTAGAAATAACATAGTTGTAATTATTGAGGTTTTACTGTACTACGCAGGTGAACGTTACGTTTCCGGAGCCTGGATCACGCAACGACAAGGTCCTGATCCGTGGTCCAAAAGAGGATGTGGACGCATGCTACCGGCATTTGAGCCAGATCTGTCAGGAGCTGCAGGCCTCCAGCCATCGTGTAGACCTAGTGCTCTTCAAGCAGTTCCTCAAGCATCTTCAGGTACACTGCTCTGTTGGCTGAACTCTGTTGCTAAGTGTTTGCTTATGTGTCTTCACAAAGAGTAAGAAGGCACTAAGTGAAGACAGTAGATAGTGTGTGATAAACTACGTGCATTGAGTTTCTAGTTACTGGTTTTATATTTTAAGAGCAACTGCTGTAATGATCTCTCTCCTGACTTGTTGAAAATCGTATTCAGAAAACCTGTTCGGGGCTGCAGGTGTGTAAACCGTTTTTAAACCTACCTTTTGTCTTTGATACAACGTTGGTCCACATAGTGTATAGTGGGGAGGCATGCTGAACTTGTAAACAATCATAGGTAACTTGTTCCGTAATCACCAACCTGAGGCAGAACAGTTTTTGCTGTTGATAAAGATATTAGGAGCCCTGCACTAAAGCTTTATGAGATAAGGAGCGAAAGTTATGCTGTATTGACACATTGGCAGGAGGTTATTTCAATCATATTGACATGTAGAGACATAAGCTTTAATGAGGTTTTGCTGTACACATGGTGTAGTTGTACACAATGGCGAGTTGTAGCCGTGCAAATGATGCACTTTGGCGTAAAGTTATGAAGTGTGAGCAGAGAGGTCTGCATGACCGTTGTTCTACATTAGTAGCTGTATGTTCCAGATTAGATGTGTGTTTTTCATGGTGCTTCAGAAAGTAAACTTCTTTGTCTTTCCATATTCATTTGCTGCCATTGTAGGGCAAGGGCCGACCTCTGGTCCGGCGCATCCAACAGGAGACTGAAGCACGGATCGACCTGCCCCTTGAGTCCAGCAACTCGGATGTGGTCATGATCACTGGAAAGAAGGAGAATGTGGCCGCCGCCAAGGATAAGCTGCTGGAGGCACAACGGGAGCAGGCTGACATCGTGGAGGTGCACCTGATGATCCCCTGCAACCTGCACAATGCCATCATTGGAGCCAAGGGCCGTCTCATCCACTCTATCATGGAAGACTGTGGCCGCGTCCAGATCACCTTTCCCCAGCAAGACTCCAAGAGTGACCGTGTCACCCTCAGTGGACCCAAGGACGACGTTGATAAGGCCAAGAAGCAGCTGCTCAACCTGTCAAACGAAAAGGTGTGTGCCTTTGAAGTCGAGGCTATCTGTTCCTTCATTTTTGATAAGTGGTCGTTGCAATGTGCTCGAAGAATGGTTACAGCTACCATATTTGTGGACTGTAAGTCGGCCCATCGCATTGGAATTCGAAATCAAAAGTTGGGAGTCGAAACTGAAACGTATACGAGCAGTTGGCTTTTTCTTTTGACGGGGGTTTTGGGGGAGAGTGGTGCATACGAAGGCAGTTGGTGTTCAACAAAGGGTTCCAGATCTTGCGTAATTCTTTTTACCCGTTGAGTGTGCACTCTGCTTTCATGTTTACACACAACAAATGCACTCTCAGACAATGTGTTGGCAACTGAAACCTTGGTGGCATCCACGACCTAATCCTGTAATTTTGTTTCAGCAATTGTCCAGTTACACAGAGGAAGTTCGTGCACAGCCGAAACATCATCGTTTCTTGATTGGCAAAAATGGCTCCAATATTCGCAAGGTATGTCCTTCAATGTTTACAAATATCTTCTCTCAGTGTTTATTTTTAAAAATAGAGTCTGTACATTGTTCTCAATGCAAAGTACGTCTTCGAACCGTTTTAATAGTTGCTTGTTCGATTACAAGATTTCTCCGCATACGTACGCACAGGTGAGGGAGAAGACTGGTGCGAGGATCATCTTCCCAACGGATCGTGATGAGAACCAGGACACCATTGTCATCATTGGCAAGAAGGAGGCTGTGCTGGATGCAAAGAAGCAGCTTCAAGAAATGATCGAAAGCCTGGTCAGTCCTGGGCGTAGATTTTGTGAAGCTGCGTCTGTGTTTGTTACGTGCATTTGAGAAGCTGAAAAGCTGTAATGCCGGGCACTCGCATTCTAGATTGATGCCATCACTCTGCGATGCAGACCGGTGCACTGTATCTTTGGTCATGTTGAGAAGTTAATAGCAGCCTGCCCCGCTTGTCGAGAATACGTTGATTACATCAGCTGCACTGCTGGTCTAGGCATACTAAAATTGATAGACGAAAGGGAAATAGATCAAGGGCTCATCGCTTTGTTATACACAACCTAATGAATTCATCACACAGTGAGGTCAAGAAGGCATGGGGGAAATAATTGTAGTTTTTAGCTGTAACGTGTGCTTACGGTATTAATGGAAAGGAATTAAAGTAAACTAAATAAGTGCCTGTTGTTGGTAGGGGCCAAGCCTATGATCTTTGAAGTATGCATTTGATGCTGTACCAACTGAGCTGCAGCAGTGGTTCTTCCCCTGTCCACTTTATTGGGCATCTCTGTGAATTTCAACCCTAGGAGTGTCAGCTAGCACCACTTGTAGCCATGAAGGCGAGCCTTTTTTCTAAGTTCTGTACAGTGGTGTGTGGCTACTCGCAGCGTCAATCTATATGGGCCCCTCATTGCAGTTACAGTTGAAAGTATTGAATTTGGGCTAAACGGATCTATTACTAATCAAAGTTCCTTGTTCTCCTGTTACTTGGACTCAAAAACAGGAGAAGGTCGTGGAGGAAGAGATGCGCATTGATCCCAAGTACCATCGCCACTTCGTGGCGCGGCGTGGCGAGGAGCTGCAGCACATTGCCAACGAGTTTGGCGGGGTGCAGGTTAGCTTCCCGCGCAGCGGCGACCACAGTGAGGTGGTCACCCTCAAGGGTGCCAAGGAGTGTGTCGAGGGCGCCCGGAAGCGCATTCTCGAGATCGTACAAGACCTTGAAGCCAGAGTCACCATCGAGTGCGTCATCCCGCAGCAGCACCACCGTACCATCATGGGTGCCAAGGGCCACAAGGTCAGTGCCTATCTACGTAATCCTGCCTAACCAGCCTGATAGTTCATTACGATTACTTATGGTGAAATATAACTAGCGCTGGAAGCTGTTGTGTCTATCGGAAGGCAGGGATGTGTTGCACTCGGTGCATGAGAAGACACACAACTAGCGCAGTTCCATTAGTCATAATGGTTCACTTTGTGCTAAAGCAGCGTCTGATAAGCCTTTTTCTTTAATGTACCGTATTTACTCGAACCTAACCCGCATGTTTTTTCCGATAAAACGGGTCCAAATATGTGCATTAGAATAGAGTCTCGAATGAACGACACCGCTACCATATCGCCGTCAGCATCAGAATGGCTGCCTCCTACGAGGTTCGGGCGCTGTCGAACGGTTACCGGCGAAAAAAACAAACTAGCGGCACGGCAGACTTTGGCGCGCTGAACGACGCCACGACGCACATGATGCGTCAGCTGATAATACTTGCCGCGCCGGCTTGGCTGCCTTGCCGCTTAACAAGGTCACTACATCGCTGGTGCAATCTCTGAGATGCACAGCCGCAGCAGCTTTCGGTAGCGTTCGCAGGTACTAGCTGTAACGAGAGATGTTTCCCATCATCATACGCAGAACGGCTCACCATCGCATTTCTCCCTAATATCTGTGCTGAGCCTGAGCCACCTGAGCGTCTCAGACGTGCGTGCTGCATGACGTCCGAGGTTGCATCGCGGCAATCTCTGGGACCACGCCCCGACCATGCTTAGGCTTATCTGCACCAGCTTGCGCAACACGCATGGCAGCATGCGGCAGCGGGCGTGAGGGAACTGCGATACCACGGAGGAATGCAGCACTGCGAGTAAATGTTATCGTCGCCTGGACACGGCTACGCCCGGCAGCGTGTGGCAGTTTTCTCGGGACGCAGGAGTTATGAATCGGCGCGCCGAACGTGTCCGAGACACCGCGGAACGAGTGAAGCGGGAAAGCCATAGCATGGCCGTTCGAGGTACTGCGCGGGTTCAAAGCTCGCCGTGCGTTTATTATTACGCGGGTATGGCATTTGTTCTTATAAATGTGAGAAGGTTGATTACTAAGGACCTTCTTTTCCGTGTCGCGAAAAATGGGAGTGCGTTACAATCGATGGGAAACGGGTGCGCGTTAGAATCTAGTAAATACGGTATAGCTCGGACCACTTATTGTTGTCTACGGGGCGCTTCCCAGTGTGGCATGCTAACCAACACGCCAGGCCTGGCAAGTGGTTGCCACCTCATAAGTATTCGCTGCATATAGACAAGAAAGAAGCACTTTGCCAATGAAGGCGAGGGTGTCGATGGCATGTGCAACTCGGGAATGGTAGTGTGTGTGTGGTTGCAGTGTTAATCAAACATCACGCAGGTGGGGGGTCGAATGGCACAGCATATAGTGCATGGTTTCGCATGAAAGTTTGCATAAACCACAAGCTTGGAGAAGATAACGAATAATAACTTGGAGAAGATAACTTGGATAACTTGGAGAAGATAACGATAACGATTGCATTTGGAGGACGGTGCAAGAAATAACATTACGAGTTACTTGGTATTAAAACACTAGCCTTTAAAATCCTGTTGCCCACTCATTGGGAGTGCGATGACAGGAGTGCGATGAATAAAAGAGCAGTATTAATTGGGCGTCATGCCAGTCTGTGCAAAAAGGTATTCCTGGGTTTTAAATGCTATATTTTTTTCATTGTTCTTGTAGGTTCAACGCATCAACCAAGAGTTCAATGTGCACATCAAGTTCCCCGAGCGAGACTTCCGTGATCGGGAGACGCTGGAGAATGGAGATGTAGCGGTGAATGGCGATGCGACCACAGAGGAAGAACCAAGCAAGCCACGCAAGGAAGACCTGATCCTCATTACTGGCAAGCAGGAGGACTGCGAGAAGGCACGTGAAGCCCTACTGGCATTGGTGCCAGTCACACAAGAGGTTTGTGCTCATTTTGTACTCTTCATGCTGAATGTGGTACATGTTACAAAGCACTGGCTTCTTACACAGGCACCCATAAGTGTCCTCTTACAGTTGAGTGCAGTGGCTGTACGCAGATGCGCTACCACTGTATTCGCTCTGATCGAGCGTGCCCTCCGAATATGACGTACACACAGTTTCTGCGAGTTCATAATAGAGGTGCAGGATGTATCAGAGTGTAACATTACCTTATATTAAAACTAAGCCATGCCCCCATGCTGAAAATTGCACGGAAAAAGAAAGGAGCAAACACAACTTGCCTTTGCAGAATGTGAAATTTATCATTTGGCAGAATGCGAGCAGAGAGCGGAAGGTCGGGGAGGAGAGCAGACAGAGAGTGAGCGTGCTTCACATAGTGGCAGTCAAAGCACGTCGTAGCAGCCAAGAGCATAGATGGCTCGTTCACCTTATATTACGGGTGATCCGGGCTGAAGGGCCAGACAAACCAAGATGGCTTGTAGCTGGGCCATAGTTGAGTTTATTGGTCTGTGTGGTCCCGTCATGTGAATGCTAGCTGCAGAGTGAACCACGTCGTGACGTTTCACATGACCGATTTGGTCCGCAGACATGTCTGTCATGTGTAAGAGGTTCGTGGGCCCAGGCACTCGGACGAAAGGGGCTGAGGCACAGACACGGACAAACATTTTTATCAGCACAGGGACGTACACATAAACAAATACTGTAGTCGCGTCAGTCGCGTCGAAGTTGTTCGCTCGTACAATCGTCCCTTGGAGTCTCACGTGACCGCACTATGTTGACTGACACGTACCACTCGCGCTGTTCACTCGCCGTCGGTGCGGTGTCGCTACGGTGCCGTCGTAGCCGAAGTGCCAACCTGATCTGTCGACGGGCCCGAGGCGCGTAGTCTTGGAGTTAGGCGAGACCACGTGGACGGCCGCGACCAGCGGCCCAAAGCGTCGCCGGTTTGCTGCACGGCCTAGCCTGTGGCCACAAGCACAGGCCCTTCGAGCAGCTGCCCGAGCACTGGTAGAGCCACAACGGACCGGTAGCCGAGCGGTCGCTCCCCGAGAACAAGACCGCACCCGAGAACAGTCGGGAACCGCAACGGACCGGTAGCCGTGACGTTCCCCGAGAACAGCACGTCTTCGCTGCAAGCTCGCTGGCCTGTTTCGCTCTCTCGCGCTTCGCGGGCCTCGCGCCTTTCACGAGCGGCGCCACAGTGTATAACACACACGTCTTCTTTCTCTCCTTCCAAGTCTGATGCCTTTTGGGGGCCGCCACTCGCCACACATGTGAATCCACGTTAAATGATCTAGGCTGTATAACACGGAAGTATTTGGACCTCTTGTAACAAAGCGATGGCATTTGGAGGACGGTGCAAGAAATAACATTACGAGTTACTTGGTGTTAAAGCACTAGCCTTTAAAATCCTGTTGCCCACTCATTGGGAGTGTGATGACAGGAGTGCAATGAATAAAAGTGCAGTATTAATTGGGCGTCATGCCAGTCTGTGCAAAAAGGTATTCCTTGGTTTTGTATGCTAACTTTTTTTTCATTGTTCTTGTAGGTTCAACGCATCAACCAAGAGTTCAATGTGCACATCAAGTTCCCCGAGCGAGACTTCCGTGATCGGGAGACTCTGGAGAATGGAGATGTAGCGGTGAATGGCGATGCGACCACAGAGGAAGAACCAAGCAAGCCACGCAAGGAAGACCTGATCCTCATTACTGGCAAGCAGGAGGACTGCGAGAAGGCACGTGAAGCCCTACTGGCATTGGTGCCAGTCACACAAGAGGTTTGGGCTCATTTTGTACTCTTCATGCTGAATGTGGTACATGTTACAAAGCACTGGCTTCTTACACAGGCACCCATAAGTGTCCTCTTACAGTTGAGTGCAGTGGCTGTACGCAGATGCGCTACCACTGTATTCGCTCTGATCGAGCGTGCCCTCCGAATATGACGTACACACAGTTTCTGCGAGTTCATAATAGAGGTGCAGGATGTATCAGAGTGTAACATTACCTTATATTAAAACTAAGCCATGCCCCCATGCTGAAAATTGCACGGAAAAAGAAAGGAGCAAGCACAACTTGCCTTTGCAGAATGTGAAATTTATCATTTGGCAGAATGCGAGCAGAGAGCGGAAGGTCGGGGAGGAGAGCAGACAGAGAGTGAGCGTGCTTCACATAGTGGCAGTCAAAGCACGTCGTAGCAGCCAAGAGCATAGATGGCTCGTTCACCTTATATTACGGGTGATCCGGGCTGAAGGGCCAGACAAACCAAGATGGCTTGTAGCTGGGTATACAGTTGCATTGTCTAAATTTTTCAGGGACGCTTTCATGCCAGGGATGATGTGGTGCTATTTTATTGTGAGAGGCAGCCGTGTAAGCGTAATAAATATTGTTTGAAATGTACATTGGCGATTTTAAGGTTCTGTGAGCTTGGATTGGAAGACATCTAATTTTTAGGCTTCTGTCTACTGTGTTAAAATTTTGCCCTTACGGTGCTTCTCATTAGCTGACCTTTGAACCACATTGCACGCACGCAGGTGGAAGTTCCGTTCAAGCTGCACCGCTTCATCATTGGCCAGAAGGGGGCTGGGGTGCGACGGCTCATGGAGGACCACGACGTGAACATCACGGTGCCCCCACAGGCCGACGAGAGTGACACCCTGGTGATCTCTGGCCTGGCCGACAATGTGGCCTCTGCCAAGGAGGCTTTACTGGAGCGCGTCAACCAGATCCTTGAAGAGGAAGAGGACAGGGTGAGCTTGAGCTGATTTTGTTTGCCTGTGGCATTCCACATGCTGGAAACTGGCTGTGAATGTCATCTTGCACACACTCGCGCCTCCACGTGAGTGATGTGACAGCACACCTACGTAGTAAAAGCAGTAATAAAAAAACGCTAAGCATTCTGTTGGTGCAATTTGAATTATGAGCTTCTTGTACCAAAGTTCTATACTGTGCCTGCAACTGCTGCGCTGCGGCAGTTGCATGTGCAGCGGGTGCTGCAGTCTCTCATTAGGCAGAGTAGTGTCCTGCATGTGAGCAAGTGCATTGCCCATGCTGGTCTTTTCGTATAGCTGACAATTTTCTCAAGCCAGCATGTTGAGACGCCTGGCATATTCTCAATACTGAGTGTCAAGTCGCCATCACGCTATCTGCAGTGACAGTGATTACCGACACCAGTGAATTCTTGCTGAAACTTTTACAACTTACAAAAGTATGGCCTTTGAGAACTGCTTGCTTTTTTTATCTGAAATGAGAAATTTTCGTGGGTTCCGGCTCATTTTGTCATTCTTTAGGGCTGCTCAGTCGTTGTACGGTTCAGCTGCAACTGTAAAGATTAGGATACGAACTCTGCTGCACCGTATCTTCTTGAACACACGCATGTGGCTTTAGTACTGACGTGTATCAATTGTGATCCAGTAGTGTGCATGGCTCTCTCTTTTAACACTATCTTTGTTGCCTTGCTCGTGCAGAAATTACGCAGCTTCCACCTGGAGGTTGAGGTGGATCCCAAGTACCACCCCAAGATAATTGGCTGGCGGGGTGCAGTCGTCACCAAGATTCGCAAAGACCACAATGTACAAGTGCAGTTTCCCGAGAAGGGCGAAAACATCATCACCATCATCGGCTACGAGAAGAACGCTTGCGCTGCTCGTGATGAGATCCTGCGCATTGTCAAGGAGTGGGTGAGTGTTCTCTGTGAATTCCTTTTGCTGGGATAAGTCATGCAAGACACTCAATGGAGTGAAGATGTCTTGGGCCTCATTGATTGGAGCATCTGTGCAAATGGCGCCAATGGATGACTAGGTAAGAGGGACACAGTGTAACTAGGGTTGTTTGTTTGCGGGTTTTATCGTGGACGAAAAGTTGGGCGTTATTTTTCAAGGTGATGATTGGGGAAAAATCAGATTTTTTTTTTTTTAGAACGATTCCAAAATTTGGGTTTTTTGGGGATAAGGCTACAAATATAAATTTGAAAATTAGTCTTGTAGCATCCATGGTGCTTGCATGGAGCTTGTGAAATGCACTATACATCACGTGCATTCAACAGAATCGACTTTTGTTGTCCCGAGTTTAGTTAGCTAGCAAGTTCTGTGCAGCATAGAAACGCTGTTAGTATGTGGCACTGGAATTCATGAAGTAGGGTTATATCCAATTTTGTCTAGCGTGTTCGGAGTGTAACAATCTGACAAAATCTGGTTTTACCCAAAAATGAACAACCAAGTATATCAGAGGAAATTTACAACTGTCGGGGAAGGTGTCTGGGTGTATGATCTTCTCTTCAAGTGTCTGTGAGATCCCTCACTCTGCAACAAACCGCAACTTCAGTCGTACAGCATGGGACGTTGTCACAGCAAGCCTGCCCTTAACAATGCTGGGAATAGTTCATGAAAAAGGATAGTGCTCATGGGCCGAACCAAGGGCAGTGCATGTGAAATGTGATTTTCATTCTCCACTCAAACCACGAGATCAGCTACGGCAGCCCGCAGCAACTATCCTGCGAAGCTTGCAAGTCTGCTTATTAGTAGCAAAGGTAAAAGCTCGCTTAGTAGGTCATTCATGCGTGATATGCACACTCTACAACGACGCAAACAGCTGCAACATGCACTTGGTGCAGGTGCAGGTGTGTGTTTAATGAGGAGTGTGAGCATTCGCCAAGTGACCAAAGCAGAGGCTTCACTAGCCCTTGATATGCTGGTACAATAACTTTTGCTCTCTCTCCTTCTCATTCATCCATTCTCTGAAGAGGCAGCCACGGGCAACATTCTTCGAGGGCGTGTATAGAGAGTGTGTGCGGCAGCCAGAGTGAGTGTTGTCATTTCGTGAGCTGTTAGAAGCAGGAGTTGGCCAAATGAGTGAATTTCGGGTTGAATAAGTTGTGTAAAATAGGTGAATTTTTGTGTCTGATGGTAGGTGAATTTTTGTGTCTGGTGGTACTTTGTTGAAACAAGATTTGGCTGTCTGGTCCTGCACTACAAGTTTAGTGGCCTGAGCTGTGATGTTCTAATTACACAGGTTTCTTTAGTTGTGTGTGTGTGTGTTTTCATGTTCAATAAATCCTTAATATTAAATATTCTTGCAGGAGGACATGGTGACAAAGGAGATTGAGATAGATCACCGGGTCCACTCCCGGCTGATTGGGGCCAAAGGGCGCAACATCCGGCGCCTCATGGAGCAGCACAAGGTGGAGATTAAGTTCCCACGGCCAGAGGACCCCAACAAGGACCTGGTGCAGGTCACAGGTGCAGAGGAAGACGTCGAGGATGCCCTCGACTACTTGAAGCAATTCGAGGACGAACACGTGAGTGTACTTGTGCCTGCCTTTCAGCTGTGCTCCAAAGACTGGGTTCAGTAGCCATGGTTTGCCCTTATGCTCGAGGAACCACGAGCTGTGACGTACTGATGACAGAGAACATGGTCGGAGGTTTGGTTTTTAGTTGCTGCCCTGTGGATAGGCACCATAGTGGTACTGCGGCCGCGGAACTGCACTGCTGGAACAAAGGTTGCTGGTTTTCGGGGGGGGGGGGGGGGGGGGGGGTGCAGAATACTAAAGCTTAGCGTGCATTGGATGTGCACATGAGTTCTACAGATCTGAGACGCTCAAAATCGCATCTCTGTAGAGCTCATGTGCTTTGCTTGCCTAACAGCTAAGCCATGCCACATTTAAAGGGGGCAACTTAGGTGAGATGCAAAAACACTCATGTACTCATACCATGCGTATTTGAATCTAAAGTTCACCCAATTTCCATGAGCTGGTACAAAAGTGTGCGTAAATGTATTTTTGCTACATTTCGAAATGCTCTAGCCTGCCCTCTTGTTGATGATCAGATAAAAGTAAGTCAAGTACTTAAAATGGAGTGTTCGGGCTGCCCTTATGAACAGGCAGGCAGTGCATGCCTTTCCAGTGTATTTCGCTCATAGTGAGGTTTCTAGTGACTAGGCACCAACAAACCCTACAACCACGAGAGTGCAGTCCATCTTTTGCAGTGCGCACAGTTTCTGCTTCTGAGTAACATCTTCCCATTCCCATTACCGCTGTCATCCCCAGCTGGAAGACATCGTGGACCAAGAGAGCTACCAGTTGTCCCGCCAGGGCCAGAACAGTGGCGGGGGCGGCAGTGCTCAGGGATGGACCGAGCAGTCCCCTTCGAGCGAGGGATTCGTTGTGCGCGGCGGGCCGTGGGAGCAGCGAGCGCCCGACACCACGAGCACGCAGGAGTTCCCCTCGTTCGGCGGCGGACCGCCCCTCGACTCTGTACCGGCCAAGCCCGTGCCCTGGGGGCCCTCGCGCCGCTAGGCGATGGCCACGGTGGGGCCTCTCACACGTGACGAGCTCCTCTTCCGTCTCGTTCCCTTTTAGTTTGTGGCAGCCAGTGCCCCCCCTTTCGGGAGTGCAACTCTCCACTTGACCTGCCGCGCCCCTCTTCCCCTTGTCCTCCCTTTTCTCCTCATTTCCACGACACTGGCCCCTTGTATCCAATCCATTCCTTTTCTCGTTTCCCTCGCAACACTTCGACCTGTTGTTTCCATCAGTGACCGAAGAGGACAAAAAGAATTTGGGTCTTCCTTTTTCCGCCATTTGCTTCTGCTGTTAAAACGGTGCATTGTGCGCATAGTATGCCGCGAGAGTTGCTCCGGACCAGACGTATGAACTGTCCCTCGAAGCCGGGAGTTCCCCCTCCCTCATTTTTTGTAAAGCCATCCCTGTCCACCCGCTGTCTTATCCTTGTCCTCTTCCTCGTTATCTTTTTTTTTTTATTTGTTGGCTGCATTGCAGTGAGTGCCTACAATTTGCCCTTCCGAACAGCAGTTTTACTGCGTCTACTGAAAGCAGTTCTCTCGTAGCTTTCACATAGTCTTTTTTTTTTTTTTCAGTTTCTCTTTGTATGTGTCTCGAAGTGTTATGTAATGTGTGCCTGAACTGTGATTGTTGTGTGCATGACAGAATTTTTTTTTCCTCCTCTGCACTTGTGCTGTAAGGTAGCTACTACATTGTAATTTGCAGTGATGAAATGAGAGGTTAATATTTGGATTGTTTTGCCTGGCCTTGCCCCTCCGTTCTCTTTTCCAGCCCCTCTTCCTTTCTCTCTCAATTGAATTGAAATAGACCTTGTGTTTGTAGTGCATGTTCGTTTGCACGCCCCCATTCTTGTTCTCTCATAATATGCCTGGCCCTGTCTTTGCTTACCGGAATCCATGCGAACCTTTTTGGCTTACAGGAAATAGCTTTGTCATGCAAATTTTTTTTAATTGTTATCAAAGGAAACTGTACTGGACATTACTACCGTTCTTTGTGCTTTTAAGACTTTTTGCAGGGGGGGAGCAGTTGTTGATTAAATCCAGGCAGCTGCTACTGCTGTTGCCTTGCAGCTGTTTGGGAACTGTTAGTTTTCTCATCACTGCAGACAAAAAACTGCTTTTGTTTGTTGAGAGAGTGTGTGCCGTTCACGTGTTGTGTGCACGAATGGTTGAAAGTGTGCGAGGGGCCGTCTTGTATTACTTGTGTGCGTTTCTTTTTTGCCATAGTGTACTGTGTGGTATGGTGGTTTTTTTGGGGGACAAACCGACCATGTTCGTGCTTCCGGTACTGACACTTTTTCTTTCTGTAGTAATTGCATCTCTGCGTAGGTGCCTCTTCAAAATCACCGGACAAAACAAAGATCAACGTTTCTGGAGCGCTCGGGTGGCCTGGGGGGGGGGGATTAATTGAAATGTCTGCACGTGAAAAAAACGTCAAAATGTGTCCAAGTTCTCTTCCATGGACCAGCCCTCATGTCATTTTTTTTTTCCACTGTGCCCTGTATAAGCTTTCTGTTGTGCCACAGTTGCATGTGAGACTTGAACTGGTAGCAATGTAAATTTGAATTCATAAAAAGTTGAAATCTACTGGAATTAGTTTTGACTTGGAGGCCTTCATTCGCATGGTGTTCATGCTCTTCCAGCATCTTCTAAAGGAAACTGCATTAGTACTTGCTCGCATTTTTAAGAAGAGAAATCTCTGTATTGCTCCTCATCTGAGCCCCTCTTCCCCACCCACCCCCAGTTGTTTTCGTCAGTGCATTATTTTTGTTTTTATAATGCAGCTCCTGTCTCACGAACTTCACAGGTTTATTATTGAATTAGTAGGGTGTACAACTACTTTTAGATGGTTTTAGTGTTGCCTTGTGCAGTTGCTGGAAATTAAGCATGTACAAAAAAGCTTTTCTGCAAAAATTGTAAAGCCTTCCACAGCTATGTGTGTGCTTTAGTACCGTGGAAACCTTTTTTTTTAGTCAGTTATTTTTTTGTATGGTGTGAGTGTCCTTGGCAAACAAAGCACAAGTTGTGTATGGCAATGCTCAAGTTTTGTGGGTGCAAATGAGGAAACCCAAACTCAGATGCTCCCAAAGAACCCCATATTTTTCGTTGTGCAGTCTTTTTCTTTACCGCTGTACAAAAGGAAAAAAAAAGAAAGCCTGATAGAATTTTTTTTGTCCCTACACATATTCTCTCAACATTGTTAGGTGGTGCAGCAAACATTTTTGCTTGTTCAAACGAGTCTTAAGACTACTCCGCACCTTTTTTATTTTTGGTCCTAGCTTTCAAGTTGTGTGCAATGTTTGCAACACCGATCAAGCCTGTAACAAGTTGTGGTGGACCTAAGACTCCGCTGTCCCACCTCCTCGCCCCATTCTTTTAATCCTCCTCCAAACTTTTTGTGGAAATCTTTTGTGTAACGGTAGTCACAAGCATTTTAGCAGAAAAAGAAGTAAGTGCTGCTGTCTGAAACTTTTCTTTCTCTTGGGGGCAGTGAACTGAAAGTGTGTCGCTGTGTGCAGAACTGGTGATGAAAGCAAGAAAGTGTTGCCGAAGAATGTCCCTGATGCCTCCAAATGTGGGGGCTTGGGTTGAGGGTCCTAGTTGGGGGCAAGTTTCTATGCAGTCTTTTGTGCCAGTCGTTGTATATTCTAAAAGAGGTATATTGATCTATAAAAGGGGAATAAAAAAACGTTACAAAATGTTGTTCCTTTATTTCGAGAACACTACACACTACTGTGAGTGGCTCTACATAAATCACACTTCAACAAAACTACTTTCCTTGCAAATCTCTGTCCGGTAAGTACACTAGCATAGTAGTTGAGAGTCACTGCTGCTGATCAAGTGAAGCCCCAGCTGTGTGAAGCCACAGAATGCTTTATATGCACATAGTGGAGCTTGGTGAGAGAACTCGAACACTGAACACAACGCGTGTAAGCTCGGAAGTGCTCGTTGCATCCCTACGCAAACTGTTGCAGTCCCTACGTTCTGCCGCTGTGAACTGCAAATATCTTTAAATGTGTAGCTCGAGCATAGCTTTGTATATCGGGAAAGGGGAGGGGTGGACTCGCTAACTCGGCGAAATCGTATCTTTGCAGCCTCCGTTGTGTTAGGCAATCCCCGGCGGCGGCAGCCCGCGGATCCAAATATGGCAACCCAATAGTGAAGCCCTCATAGAATTAGCGGACTTGTTTTCCTGTTGCCCACAGCGGCCGGTCGCTTAGATTGATCTGCTAGCTGTTGCCCTGGCCAAACTGGTGCAAGCGGCCGGCTGCTATTTTTACAACCACCGACCTCGAGGGACCACGCGAACGAAACTACTTTGTGAGGCGCGCGGGAGGGAGGGCACAGCGGTGTTGCCGCAAAAGGGCCATAGACGTCGCGCCGGTCGCTTTATTTTCATTTTGTTACGCGGTTATGGCAGACGACATTTCGGAGGATGTTTGCGACGACTGGGAGGATATGGTGGAAAATGGCGTAAGTCCCGTTCTCTAGATCGTCGGGCGTGCGTAGCGCGTCGTCGTCGAACGCTTCGATCTCTAGTTTCGGCGAACGCCGTTACGCGATGAGTGCCTTGAACGTAAATTCGATGCTTTCGGTGCGTGTGAAAGGCAGTAGGCCTAACATTAGGCCTACGTTTCTCCACTGAGCCGAGCTCTTTTTCCCTGTTTTGATTCGTTTTAGCTTGGGGTCCTCCTTTTTTCTCTCGCCGCAGCGGAGAAACGAATTTCCTTTTGCATCTGCCTGCGCGTTTGGTGTTCGCGTTTGTGTCTTGTGTGTCCTTTGAGAGCACTAACGTGCGCTGTCATGTCCAATCAGGTGCTGGAGAAGAAGTTGGAAAGGTTAAAGGTGAAAACAAACTCCGCAAACAGGTCAGTTTACTTGACGTTTCTCTTGCCCTGTTCGCGCTAGCACTCGTTCCTGCGAACTGTTTTCGGACCCCTGCTTGTGACAACTGGTTGCTCGAAGTGTTATTCTCGGGAGTAGCAGCTTGCAAATGCGTCTAGTTTACGTTTTTTCTGTTTGCTTTTCTGGTGCTGACAATCGACCAACTTATCGAGCTCGCATCATTGGGGTCTCGCCCGTAGAATAGCTTAGCGTGGTATTGTCTTTCACTGTTGCATATGTCCCCTTTCTTTTCTCGATCACGTTAACGCTTTTTATCGTCACCAATTTTGTGTCGTCACTTCGCGATCGTCGCCTAAACGTGACGTAGCGATCGCGCGACTTCGAACTCGGTGCGTTGATTTGGCCTCCTTCTGATGCCCGTGTAATTTGCATGCTTGGATCGGCGGACTGCCCCAGCTATCTGCGTCGCGTGTCGATCTCATTTCTTTTATTTCTTTTCACAGTAACAACGCGAATCCTCCTGCCAGCGGCGGCGGATCTGGTGGTGTCGGCGAAGTGGCGGTGATGCCGCGCGTGCTGCTCGAAGAGAGTGTTCGGACGCAGTACACGCCAGCCGTGAAGATTCTCAAGCGACCCCCGGACGCGAGCCGGTCGGGTGGGAACGTGAACGGCACCGGTTCCGAGAAGTCGCCCAACCGGCAGCCCGTCAAGAGTCTACAGCAGCGGGAAGCGGAGTACGCAGAGGCGAGGCTGCGGATACTGGGTTCTGCTCGCAGCGAAGACGACGGCCAGAAAGACAAGTGAGGAACGTGTTTTGTGCTCTGACGTCGTGTGAAGTCTGGCCTCATGATTCCTGAACGAACTCATGCGTGTCCTCCTTGTGTATTGCTACTGTTCCCGGCTCGCTCATGACTGGCGATATCAGGGTTTTTGTGTACTAACTGCAGCGAGGGTTGTTGCACGGGCACCTTATTTCACAGTCCGTTCCATATTCCTGTGAAATACACCAGTTCCTGTCTGTGTAGACACGGTCTGGCTGTGCTCTGTGGTGTGGAAAATCGTCCAAAGAATTTTTTTCATGCATCACCGGTAGTCATCGTGGTTGTTTCAAGCACTCAATGCACGATGAAATGCTACTTGCTCTTTGTGGCTTGTTGAAACTTGCTACGCAGGACCATAGACTGTTTTCAAAGCAAGCGAGCACCACCGAGCAAGCCATTCATACATGCCCTGCGTTCAAAAGTTGTATGTAGTGGGAAATAGTGTCCGCTGGTTCGCACTGCTGTTTATAAAACTCCATTAAAGGTCGTGTGTGGCCATGCATTAGCAGAATGCATTGCTGAGTATCGTGCGGATTCTTAACACTGGCCCATGGTGTAGTCCTTCTTCAACTGGTACTTAGATGTTCAGGCAGCCTCTTCTGGTGCACTTTATCAGGTTAATTAAGTCATTCTTCCCAGAATTTATCGCACTTCGAGGCCCCAACAGAACATGCATGTCATTATCGCACAGACTTCTACTCTGTGTTTGAAGCTGATATGTTCTCCATGCACGAATCATGCGTTGATCTTCAGTGGCTGTGGTGTTTCATTGCCGCATTCAGTGTTGTAGGTTTGATTCCCACCCGAAGCTGACACTGTTGTAAGAACTATGAATGGATGAGCTTTGGGTCTGCTGTGCACTTTGCAGTGCTTACAGTTTTGCTTCCTGACACTGGTTAGGCCCATGTTTTACTAGTTAGCGAAGTGAAATGCGTTGGAGCAACATGCATGTTTTAATTGGTGCTTTCAAAAGTGCCCATGCATTACATTGACAAATTCTCGGGCTTTAGAAAAATATAATGCCTAGTCTTGAATAATGATCTACAAAAATTATGTTGCCAAGAAGGGGTCTCATAAAAAAATGTTCCTTTTTTGGGCTGGTTGATTTCAGCAAATCATGCCAATCATTGAAGATGTTAATTATTTTGTATAAATTCTGTAAACATAGCAAATCTGTTGTTCAGAAGCCCCATTCTTTCTATGGGCCTAGTGCTGGTTTCATGTGGTTTGTTTCTGTTCTGTGCACTCTGATATGTCGATCAGTTTGCTATGGGGGCCATTTTAATCTGCTGGCCTCCCAACAAGCTTGGATAGAGTTGCCTCCGTGGTGACACTGGTTCCTTGTTTAAATCCCGGGCAACTTTCTTCACTAACTATCAATATAGGCAAAGTAACCAAACGTGGTTGATCATGCATGGTCGTGTGATTCACTGCAGTTGAACCCAGTTTTCACAAAGTTGATGGGGAATGTTCGAAATCTAAGGGGAAAGAAAAAAGTATATGGGTATACGGGACCGCAACCAAAGTCAAGCACCCAGTTTTTCTTCAGCATTAGATGTCGCCGCTTCTCTTTTCATTAGTTCCATTTCTGCATGACGAGAAACAGTGTAGCATTATAAGTGCGGCGAGATGTCTCTATGGAAAACTAGGATCATCGTCCCCAATGCTGCCACAAATTGTGCATTTTCAGTGTCTCACAATAGCTTAGTAGCCACAGCTAGCTCAAACTCATTGCAGGAGCGCAAAGGTGTTTTTACCATGCATAAATTTGCATTTACTTGGCTTATGTCTTAAATATATTTTCTACAATCAAGTTAATTGCACAGAAATGGGCTGACTTGAAATGTGGCTGTGTTTTTGGCGTCTTTCTTTTTTCCATGTGTGCACAGGTCTCCCTGTGGCATCGACATGATCTTGTTTTCTTGCCTCTCTTTAAGTAGAATCTGGAGCGATGCCCCCTTCTCTTTAGCACTATCAAATTTTTCAGCAATTCAAATATCTTTGGAAAATTGAGCAATTCATAAGGTTTGATATTATAAAATATGAATTGAACTGTGTTCATACTCGCATACATTACCATTTCGCTCTTTCATTCATGCTTTTTTAATGGTTATCTCGTTGGGCTTCAATACCCCCAATGCATAAGTAGTTGTACTTTGGTAACAACACCGTAATGATATGTTAGCTTTCCACAGCCTTTTAACCATTTAAGCACACTGTATGGTTTTGCCTGTAGCGGCCAGTGCTAACAGAAAAACAACAGAGATTGCACTTTCGGTGGTTTAAACACTGCATACTTGGGTTTTGTTCATTTAAAGGGGTCATGAAACGTTTTCTGAACATTTTGTACTAAGTACGTATTCGGGATCCTGACCCTCCAATCAACAACATGCATCGTTCGTTGCACCGTGAGGGTTGATATAGAGCGATAAAAAGTGCGGTTTCGGTTTCACAGCACGTTTTGCCCTCAACTCTGCAGTTGACTATGTTAATAGCTGCCAGACCTCCGAGATTGGCGTGCCCTCGGAGGCCACGGGAAAACAAACCGTGCTGCAGCTTTGCTTCCAAATGGCGGAACCACATGGTTTCTGAGTATTTTTTTTTTCTTTCTAGCTTTCAAGTAAATCGATTCTTTTAGAGCAAACGTGGGTTCACTATACCTTTGCACTTAAAAATATCTTACTACAACGTCGCCTAATAGTACCATGCCAGCCGCTAGTGTCGCATAGTCGTTTCGGGAGCGCAAGGACACTGGGGTTTCAAATGGGCATTATTAAGTGTGCATTGAATATTTCGCCGAAATATTTCAGAATCGGCTTGTCTATGAACTGAGAATGACAGCAGTGGTAAATGGATAAGTTTTCATTTATTGTAATGCTTGCAACCAGTACGTTAGCTGTGCTTGCACCTTGTATCGGGGATCAAATTTTTTTATACAAAACCAAATTACTGAGTGTGCAGTGGATACTTAATTGCTTTTTTATTGTTGTGGCTCACTAAAATATTGACAATTCAACATCTTACTATGTTGACTCGGCGCAATGGTCTAGTGGCGATGGCACTCAACTGTTGGCTAAAGGTCGCGGGGATCGTATCCTTGTTGCGGCTGTTGCTTTTTGATGGAGGTGGATGGTAGAGGTATCTGGTAAATTTTGCAAGTTTTGGTCCGTGGTAGGAATGGTGCGTTTTATGACATAAAACCCAATCAAAACCTAATCAGTTATTGTTAACAACGTACTACCAGAATTTCTCCTAAGAAAGTGTACAGTGCCTTTTAGTAGATTACTGGAAATTTGACACATTCATCGACACTGCATCACAGGCTGCATTCAAGGGGTATAAAGCAAGATAAAGTATGTTTAAATTTTGCTGAACAATAGTGTAATCAGTGATGTTAGCTGGTAGCTGACTACTATCATCTCTATGTGGCGCAGGTCATCTGGTGTGAGTGTCTTGAACCACGTGGTGACTGACCAACAGCAAGTCCCAATTCGGCAGCCACGGGGCCCAGACCAGGGATCCAATGGTTTCCAGCAGCCGCGGAGGTAGCCCTGGCTTTGGACGCTGCTGTTTTTGATTCTCCACCGTGTGACCTTTGCCCCCACCCCCACCCATCCTATCACTGGCCTGCCAACATTGTGTGCATTTCACATTCGTTACTGCTGCTGCTGCCGCTGCTGCCACCGTGTGTGAACCTTGTGTTCAAAACAGACAACCAGGAAAAATGAAGCAAAAAAAGAAAAAAGAAATGTTGACGCGGGGTCCTGCTTCTTTTCATATATTTTGCAGTCGGTAAAATGTTAATGGTGATTTCCATTTTTTTTTTTTTTTACTCCTGTGCACACCCTGCAGATTTTGTGTTTTTGACTGGCTTAAAGCAGCATAAGGTGTAATTCACGTGGTGTAGCCAGCATTTCAACTTGGTGCTGATTCTAATAAGCTGCTCCAAGGTACCAGACTTCTGGGCGAACCTTTCTGACACTTCTCAGAGAGGCAGGGACGAAAAATGGCTGAGAAAGCCACTGCTGCCTGTGGTTAAGAAATGAATTGTATATACTCGGCCATGTTGGTAAACCATTGCGGCTTTTTAGCACGCAAAGCAAACTGCATGAACGGTATGACACGGGTGCAGCACAAGGTCCGTGTCTTTGTCTTCCTTTTGGTCCTTGGTTCTTTTTTGTGTGAAATGGTTGCTGTGGTCAAGAAATGCCTTGGAGAAAAGAGCACATTTGATGCGTACAGCAGCTCTCGGTTTTGCCGAGGCTGAACTAGTGGCACTGCAGATGTTGAATGTCTTCCATGGAGCCAGCTGTGCTTGCAGTCAGCGTCTGCCATCCACTGATGGTTCTGGACTGCGTTGATGTACGTCGTCGTGGTTTCATGATAGAGTGAGCCTAGTTTGCAGTTACAGGGCTTTGCACATGTAAATTCTGAAAGAATGAAATAATGTGCTCTCGCTTTATGAAAGAGCTTCATGCAGACAATTTTTTCTATTTAATTTTCTGGCATGAGAAGGTTTTTGAACAAGCAAATGTGTAACTTTTGTATTTTTATTTCTCTAGTTCTGTGGGTTATGCTAGTGCATGGATGAGTATGGCAGCCACCTCTACGTTTGATGAATGTGTTTAAAACGAAAAGAAGATCCACGAGCTTTGGAGCAAAAATTAATCACCACCTGGGTTTCTTTTACTACCCCCCATATTCTCTTCCTCCTTTTTAAAAAAAATGTATTTACCGGTGTCCCCTGTGTTTTTGTAATGCCTCTTGGTGTCATTTATGGTTGAGGCATATCGTTTGGTTGGCCTCTTGTTTTTATTCATTATTTTTTTTTGTACACTTGCTTCATTTATGTAATGGCTGTGGAAACAGTTGCACTGAACTACATGTCGCTGTCACATACATAACCTTTATACAGGCTGTTTGTTGGGGATTCATTTCTTTCTGAAACAGCACAGGGAAAGCTAGAAATGAAAGCAAATGGCAAATGGAAAGGCGTGTTTGTGTGGTACGTCTGGTGCTTGCGCTCTGAAAAAGATTATCTTATGGGGTAATCTTGCCATGAAAAAATACTTGTCATCAATGTTGCATGCTTCCAATTATATAAGGCACGACATCCACCCTATGTAACACTCTGCATTGCTATTTTTCTGTTACGAATGCCAAGCATGTAGGCTGTTCATGGCTGGAGATTACTGTGCCCACAGAATGATGACCGGGAATCCTTAAAGTAGTACTGGCGCAAACTTTTGAAGGCAAGGTAGTTTGTGAAGTAGATTTATGTGGATACACACCCATAATCTACAAAATATCAAAGGCAAATGTAGCCCAGACAGCATTTGAAGTCAATTATGAAATGAATGCCGTACAATGTGCACAAAATGGGGCACCTCGCGACATCGACATCAGCCCGGATTCCGTATAAGCAACCAGCAACAACCTACATCATGAGTTCGTGCCCTTCCGGCATGCTCCTTGCATGTGCTCTCACACCGTTACTCGCCCTGTACGTCGCTGTAAGAGCTTTTGTCATGCCTGTGGGCAAATTTTATGACAGCGATGCTGGAGAGGGCATTAACAAGCACATGCAAATGTAACAGATGAATTATCAACATGATGCTTACATGCAGGCATTGCCAAGTGTGTTGTGCGTGCCACTATTATGCATCTTCGCACTGCCCCTGCCATGGTTCCACCTTCCCCAGTGCTGAAACCAGAACGGCAATCGAGCACTGTAACCATTGTGTGGTGAAGAAAGAGGTGCCCAGCTGTGGAGGGTGTTATTAGCTACTTACTTCAAAAGAAACAAATTGCAAAATTTTTGTGTCAGTAATTCCCCAAGTGCAACACTCCCTAAATGCTGCTGCTGTGCCGTCTTGGATTTAAATCTGGTAGCTAAACATGACATGAACATTGTATCAGTGTGTACAAGCTGTAATTAGGCTGATGTCATATGATAGCCTCCTTGATAACTGTGCCTGTCAAGAGGCTGTGTAATCAATGAGGAGGCGCCATCGGCAAACTTGCAAATTGCCGCTGCTGAGAGCACCACATTAATGTAACGTGCTGCTGTTGTTCCCGTGTGCTTGTTGGCCGCAGTGCTGGCCATTTTTAATTGCTGCGCTAGTAGAACAACGATTTTCTGTGTAACCGGAACACTGTAGAAATCCAAACTAGGAAGAGAAGCTCAGGGGAAGATTGAGGCTTGAATTGATGAACAGATCGCTGAAAATGACTTGGAACAGGGAATGTCGCAGGAGCCAACGTTTCGACAAGTGGACTTGTCTAAATTGTTTTTAGCTATCTGTTCATCAGAACACCGTAGAGTGTCACGTGCCTCTCATGCAGGTCCTATGCATATTGCCTTGCGGGCAATATGCACGGACATTCTTGGAACCTCGAGAATGTTAGGCACAACTACTAGCTGGACTATGGACATCAAAAGCATCGTGGAATCGCAAATGCTCAACGTTAACATCAGGTCGAGAAGCACAGCACTAATATGGTGTGTGCAACGCGACCAAAATGGAGAGATAGAACATACACGATGACTCTGATGCACTACAATCCTAGCGGAAACAACAGCGACATGTGCTAGCGTGCAACTCGTCTTGGTGGTGCCATCTCTCGGCGCAAATGGCCAAAAGGGAGAGTGAAAATCAATAGCCGTTCAGTAAGTGTTTGACATGCACAGAATTATCTAGGAGTCTATGGTCATACAAACCACAGGTCATAGAAGCAAAAGGATGTGTGTTAGTTATCCAAAGTCAATTTTACACTGCAGCACTCATTATCATACGATATCATATACACGAAGTAAGCGTAGAGCTAACCTTATTTCATTCTGTGGGCATTGTGCGAGTTGTACATTGTTAAATGGAAATGCTTGCAAAGTTGATGACAGTTGTAGAGTGGCGTCACGCCCTGCAGTGCAAACAATTTTGAACAGTGTAGTGGATCACTGCTGCACCGAACATGGTGACATGAGCTATTTGAATGTCGAGCATTAAGGTACTTAATGCCATTACTATGGAATAAATTGGCGCATGTTTATTGTCAGAATCATGGACAACATGTGCAGTTGATGATGCAAATGTTTTCATTGCCTGAAGACAATGAAAAGGGCAAGGGTGATTACTACAGTAAAGATAAAATACACAGTTAATGTCAATCAATAACCCCTATGCCTTCCTTGGCTCAATTGTATATTGGATTTGTTAGGCTGTTTCTGAAAACTAGCAGTTGATGCTGTTTAAAGGTGAAAAAAATATGTTACTCTCTCAATTAGGGGCTTTTTTTCTTGAAAGCATCTTTTTATTTTTGTTTTGTTCATAAAAATGCACTTGTTATGTACTGTTGAGAAAATGAAGACTATTTATTTCTTTCTTTTTCCTCCAAAAAGTCTGACTTCACTTAATCTGTTTTTGTTACCCATCGAGCTTTCTAAGCAGAAGGCTCAGCGAGAAATTTATGAAATAGAGTATGCATCCAACAGCATACTGGTTTTTAAGAGCTAAAGGCACCGCTAATGGCATCAAGATTTAATGCTGTTCATGTCGCCATTGGGCTTGAGACATTTGATAGCAATGGTTTTATGTGTGGTTAAGGTGAAATCAACGTCCATAATATGCAACTGGTGTGACAGAGCTATGTTCATGACGTTTGGCAACAATAGAGTCTCCTTGTGATTTTGCTGGTTCCTCTAGTGGTTTGTGGTGTCTCTCACTAAAGGCTTGCCAATGTCCCACTTTATGCTTGTCCGCACGCTAGTTTATATTGCCTCGTTGGGCAGTTGTTAAAGAAGGCCTCTTCATCATAGTGAAGGGAACCAATGTCAGTATTTACACAGCACTGCACACATTGGCGACTGTTTACACCGGCAGAATAGTGGCAGTATGAAGATAGTGCAGGCTGAGCAAAAAAAAAAAAGGAAAAGTATTTTAAGGAATCAGTTCTTAAGCTCTAGTAATTCAATGCTTCAGTCTATTTGACGAAGTTGAGGGATCTTTCAAGTTACAGTCGTTGGCAAAGTAAAAAATATTGGTTCACATTTCGCATGCCATACGGTTTTCTTGTATAAAAGTTTGCAGTTTCCAAGACTTAACAGATCCTTTTGACTTGGTCAGGGGTCGTAATTTTCATTTGCAACCTGCTGCTTGACCAGGTGAGCTTTCATCAAGTTCTTCATCTAGAAATCTTGGTCTGGCCTGTAGCTTTCCATTTTTTTTTAGAGGGGATCTTAAAACGTGACCTAAGGAAAAGCACAGCTAAAACTGGCTAAAGAGACTGTATTTGTAGCCGCATGTAGCCAATACATGCCCAAGCGTGACGTTAACTGGCGTTAATGCCGACAGGTGCTCCAGGCCCAGTCCACGTCGCAGACGTCCCGAATTTCCTCTCGTTGCACACCTCGAGAAAACGAAGTGATGCGTGCATGTGTTCTTTGTGAGAAATCGAGCTTTGTTTAAGCCTTGCGTGTAGTCGAATTCACATGGGGATTGGGGTACCTACAAATCGTACAACATACTACACTGAAGAGAGAGAGATATATATAGTATATATATACACATATTATATATAATATACATATATGTATGTTTACATGTATATGTACATATATACAAAAGTGAATATTGTTTTGAGCTGCCTGCCCTTGCATTGCGTAAAGTATGTGTATGTGTACATATCCATAGGTAAGTGTACATATTCTAACAATTGTGAATGGTGGTGTGCGAAAAGAGTGCACTGAATGCGTCATGTATTTGCGTTTCTTGGAGAGCGTACCTGCAGAGTGTAGTTAACCTTCCCTCCGTAATTTTTAAAGGAATTTTTCTTTCTGGATGTATTTTAGAATTACTCTGCCTTCTGCTTTTCCTCTTTCATTGATGAAGAAAGAAAAGCTCTGTTGTAGTAGAAAATTCTACTTACAAAACTGCTTGCGCTATTATAGTTTTTTTTCCCCAGTTTGTTTTTGTACCCTCAGTCTTGGAATGAGTTGTGGCATGACCATATAATGCACTGAAGGAGCAGTTGTTCACTTAGAAGAACATCCGAGCCATTGCACGAACCACGTAGTCAAATGGTCACAAAAATTGGTGCATGCAGATTGGGGGTCCTTGTCACCTCTTAAAAATGCTTGAGTGTTCAGACTACATTCACGCTTTACGTGCTGTGGTGTTGCTTTTAACTGATTGAATTGTAAATTTTGTTTTGGAGAACAACATGCAAGGTTTGGCTAGCCTGCAGTTTCATTGCATTGATGCGTTGTCCAACTCTGCAGTGTTTTTGCACTGTAATAGACCCTTTTCATATACTGTAAAGCTAGCTTCCCTGCAATGCAACTTGCCCTACTAATGGCGACAGCTGCCTTTATTTAAATGCTGTCAAAATTCAAGTTGCACATGCGGCGGCCCGTTTTTTAGGGTTGCTTGTATCAGAAGGGCTGGGTCGACATTTTACACGCCCTCTCGCAAGCAAATTGCGCTTGCACACGTTGTTTGCCGAATTGCCAATGCCGCCATTAGTAGGGCAAGCTGCATTGCAGGAAAGCTAGCTTGCAGTTTATGAAAAGGGTCTATTGAAGAACGGCTGCTGTAAGCTTTGCAGTGCTGCTTCCCTACTACATTTACTTTCCTGTACAGTGAAAAGAGATCAAAAAGATGTTTATGTGGAAGGTGTTTGTTATGGAGGATGTGCACTTGTGTGACATTTGTATAAAGGCTTTCTTTTTGCTCACACATGTATGTTTTGTCCTTGTTTCAAAAGAAAGAAAACTGAGGTGCACTCTCCCTATTGGGGAAATGGGGGCAAGCCAAGCTTTCCGTGGGCGTGCCTTTTCCTTTCTCTTCCCTCATTCTTGCTTGCTGTCTTCCTTTAATTCTTTCTTTCTCTTTCTTTTGTTCATTTTTTGCTGTCTTCCTTTCCCTTTTTTTGTTCTTTTCTCTGTCATTCCTTACTTTTTTTTCCTACTTTCATGGTGTTCTTTCTTTCCTTTTTTTTTTTTTTTGGTATTAAGAGATTCTGAGAGATCATTATGGATCAGACCTATTGAAATCTTCATTCGCCATGAAGTATGAAGTCGACTCTGTGTTACGAAACCTTACTTTAAAGCGTGCTGGTCTCGCGACCTGGCAGTAGTAGTTAGAGCCCACAGCCAGGTGATCCATTTTTGTTTTTGCGTGTTTTGAGGTTTTGCGTGTCAATCATGATAACACAGGCTAGTCTAAGGAAGCTTCACTTCAACAGTTTGTCACGATTTCACATATTCTTGTGTTATTCTCTACTAAGTACATAAAGCTTTTCTGTTGGTAATTTTGACTTGCATGCAAACTTTGTTGCTCTGGCTGTTGAATCTCGTGTGAAAATTTTAAATGCCTAATTAGCAGCCATTCCAACCTGTGAAGGTGAATGACCAGCAGAACTGTGGAGGCACAATGCTGGGTGCTTTCTTTTCTGCACCTCTCGACAGTTTTACATGATCTTCAATATCAACCCACAGTTTTTACTTACAGACGACACACACACACTTTCCTAAAGGGCCCTGGGTTTACTTTACACATCTTTGCACATTTCTTCTATTGCTCCCTAGGACGCATAAAGCGTGTCTATACGGGCAGTGACACGCCCCGCCACGGTGGTCTAGTGGCTATGGTACTCGGCTGCTGATCCGAGGGTCGCGGGATCGAATCCCGGCTGTGGTGGCTGCATTTCGATGGAGGCGAAATGTTGAGGCCCGTGTGCTGTGCGATGTCAGTGCACGTTAAAGAACCCCAGGTGGTCAAAATTTCCGGAGTCCTCCACTACGGCGTCTCTCATAATCAGAGCTGGTTTTGGGACGTTAAACCCCACATAACAACGGGCAGTGACACGGTGTGCCATATAAAGCTCTGCTGCAATAGAATGTTTGGAACACTTCATATTCATTCAGTGCAATGTCCTCCAGCTTGTAACATGCTGAGGGCTGTGCATCTCATGCTTATTTCTTGAGAAGTGTGCAATTAATTCACTTGGAAGTGCTGATTTTGTTGCAACAATGTCATGGGACCAGTTCAGCTACGAAACCACCAAAACAAAAACACTTGTCTCCAGGACCTCATCCACCAAATAGAATCTGTATCTTATCATTTATGCCATCGGGCAAGCTTTTGAAATTTAATCGTAAAGCTAATGAAAGTCTGGTGCTTGGCTCACCAGCTTGTGCACTGTTGCCAGTCGTTACATATTTCATAACAGCCTCAGGTTTCGATTAGTGCCGCACTGGCACATGATATGAACTTGTTTACCTTAAACCGAAACCCCCCTGTGAAACCCTTAGGTGCCCGAAAGGTGAAGCGTTGGTGCTCGTAGCTTAGACATTGATTACTCTTTGAGTGCACTAAACTCTAACATGGCACTGAAGCTTGAGTCCTGGCAGCATGCATACCTCATCAAATCATTCACATAATAAATTATGCAAAGCACCTTGTGCCAAGGCAGCCTTATGCCTGTTTCTGTTGCCGTCTTACCACTGCTGTTCCTTCACAGCTTGCCTAGCTGCGAGTTACACGCAAGCGACGGTGGGCCTGTTTCAGAAGTTCCATGCAGCACTGCGGCCCCTTCGGCCAATCCGGAGGGGGAACATACGTTAAACGTGTCCTTCCGCGGCTTGTCATCTGCCAATGGCGGGCATTGCAGTGGCAGCTGCAGCCTTGAAAGGAGGAGGATGAAGTCTCCTATTGGCAGCAGCGGCCGCTAGGTGCGTGTCCGAACAATAGCATTTCGTCGTGCTTCGGAGGAATTCTGCGCTTGATGGCTTCATAGCCTTGCTCTGCTGCATGGAACTAGTGAAACAGGCTATAGAAGTGCGCCGGCTACAAGCACTTGGTGAACTGCAGACGCGAGTGTGCGCCACTAGGTGCTGCAACGATACCGTTGGCTGTTGGCTTAGAGCCGAGCAGTATGGCTCTGGTTAGCTGGCCCTTGACGTGAGCTGTCGCCGAATTCATTTGTATAAATTCCCCTAAACCGTATCGGCGTTTGCTGGCACGGAGTGATCTGTGCCGACGGTCGAAGGCCAGCACGTGAAACAAGGACAAAGGATAAGGCATAGATGGACGAGAACCAGCTTGACCAAACCGAAGCTCCAGTGTAACGTATGACGGCCCTAGCCTATTGGGCGGTCCCACCTAATCCAGGAGACCGCGGCCGATTGTTGTCGCCTGGGCCCAGTGCATTAGGTTGCACTGGTCTGCTGAGTGTCCAATGGCGCAGCCATGAGGGGGGAATAGCAGTGTGCCCCCTTCCCCGGCATTTTTCATAGCTCGTGTGTGTGTGATACATTCGGCATTTATTCCCTGACGGAAGCTGGTTAGCCCCGCCGGAACGTCGGAATAAACAATTTGCGGCGTTTACATTGCAGTGCTTTTGAAGTTTCTTCTATTCGCGACTCCAGAAAAAGTGGTTCATCTGGCAACATTATTCTGTTATTCATCATGTTGTGGTATTCGCACAATATACCAACTAAAGTTAAGCACTCCAGGTCTTGGCCAATCCCCCGAAGTGGGTATGCGCCATAATTGAAGGCTCATCATCATCATCATCCAGGGTCACGGCCGCGCTTCCGCTTAGAGCTGTGCTAAAGTTTCTTGATTGCGGGTTCGAATCACGATGCTTCGTCGAGTGCGAAAGGGTTCTTGCTGCCGAACATCTGATATTAATCGGTCTAAAAGATTTGAGCGGCGAAACAGCGGAAATAATTGCGGTGTGCGTTCAAACGTCGCACTTTTTCGGAGACCCGCATCAGATTTTCTTATGGATAAAGAGCCTTTCCAGCTAGCCTGAAGTTGAAGAAGGCAGGTACGTGTTCATGCGTAGCAGGCCTCTCGGAAAGACGCAAGCACTTGTGCGCGGCGTTGCTCCATTGAGTACAGATGCGTCACTTATAAACGTGTTAAAAGAGTTCAGTTCTATGCGCGGTGCCGGAAGACAAACTTAGATTGATTGATTTGTGCGGTTTAACGTCCCAAAACCAGTTCTGATTATGAGAGACGCCGTAGTGGAGGGCTCCGGAAATTTCGACCACCTGGGGTTCTTTAACGTGCACTGACATCGCACAGCACACGGGCCTCAACATTTCGCCTCCATCGAAATGGAGCCGCCGCGGCCGGGATTCGATCCCGCGATCTTCGGATCTGCAGCCGAGTGCCATAACCACTAGACCACCGTGGCGGGGCGACAAACTTAGAGGCGCGGTAAACAGGTCGAGGGCTGAAAATTTGGAACGAGCGCAATAAATCCTGAATTGTCACCAGATGAACTCGAAATGCAAACGCGATACGTTAAACGATCACCAAACAAATTACGAGGCGCGAACGAAGGCAAGCGCTCGCTATATCTGCTTACTACAATGCATGCGGACAAAAGTACGTCAGCAATAATGTTACCGCGGTTCAAGTTGAGCAGGCACGCTCAGAAAATGTTACCAGATATGCACGTATAAACGATGTCGCTAGTTTGTTCACGCGCTTGCCTAAACTAAACTACATTCCGGCTCTTCGAAAAGCGCGCATGATAACGTGCTCACACACAATCTGTGTACTCACCGGGGAAGAAGAAATCGTCGCGAGTGAAGTGCCTGGACCAAACTAGCATAGTTCCCGTCACCTTCTTGCCGATGCGCAAGTTCCTAATGCATGTTGCCCTGCGCGAAGCGTCGTCTGCTTCTTTGGGGAACCGATGAAACGACGTGTTGCTGTCTTTGCTTCGCGATGACATGCACTGAGGCACGCAACAAAAGTCTTTTGATGAGGATTTTTTTTTCTTTTTCGGGCTGCTTCGAGGCGGCATGGCGTTAAGAAACTATAGAGCTGTTTTACAGCCCGCGGTAATGCAATACCATGCCGCGTTTCGAGGTCGATCTTGGATCGGCTGGTTCCAGGAGCGTCCGCTAGGTGGCGAGCATTTAGATGAGGTAGATAGATCGTATCCGCGTTGGGTGTGTAGGTATGAGCCACAAGAGGGAAGGAAAGAAAGAAATTAAAGAAATCGCGTGTACATACCCGCATTGGATATATATGTGGGTGATGTACATAAATAAGTGACAATGATCACAATACCGCAGATGTGCGAATACCACTAGCAGACACCTAGGTCAGGGACCTGGGTCACCCACAAGCTTTTGACGTTTGCATTAACTGGGATTTTTTGCTCGCGTACCACGCCGCCGACGTATTTTCTGCGACACAGGATATTTATGTCATTCCGCCGTAAATACATGTTGAAAAGTCCCTCTAATTTTGTACTGGTTGCCTAGGTACTTGCCAAATGACTGTGTCCCGGGACACGCCCAGTTTCACGCATCATTCTCGCTGCCAAAAAGGAAAGAAAAAGAAAAAAAGTTACAGTTTCGCGAGAAGGGAGAAAGCAATGAATGCGATAGCAATGTATGATATAAAACGTTTTACGAAGTTAGGCTGGCAGCTAACTCTCTTGGATACGATCTCGGAACACGGCTGCTCCAGGGACACTTTTCGCAGTCTCTTCGCGCTGAGAACGCAGTACGTAGAAGGGTTTACGAACCGCCCGCTGATGGCTGCCGAGATAGCGCACGCGCCAGCGATGACGACCGCGTGAAGTCCACAGTTGCGCGCCTGAGCAACCCATCCCGTCTGCTGATGCTCGTTGAAGACGGGCGGGGCTATTGCTCTCCACTACGACGGCAGGTGTCCCGATCGGGGTGATGTAGAGCCCCATGTGATGTTATCGCATGCGCCTTCCGAATGATGGATATGGGCCGGGCTCGTTTGATCTCTGTTTCAGCCGTGTTCGTCGCCCCCCTCGCGTGATTTTTACCCAGGGTAGAATGTACGAAGCGCGGGTGGGAGGTGTTATCAATTTGGACTTTATGCAGGACATGACGGCGACGGCAAAAACCCGTCGAAGCTGTCCATATAATTGCTATCGCAATAAAAGGAAACAGATGTTCGTTTTCTGCATTTATTTGGGGGAGTGTCTTCAGTCACAAACGCAAGAGAAACAAATGTTTGTACATGTGCGAGGTGCGACGGCACCTCTTGCTCGGGAGGTATTGAATGAAGTCAACAATCCAAAGTCATAGCTGTTTCTCGGACAAGAAAAAAAAAGGAACATGCAGCACTGTTGTTGCAGGTTGAGTGTGCATGCTGGGTACGCTGAAGCTGATGGTTCACAAGCTTCACACAAGAATATGAATGTCACGAGAAAAAATTATGTCGCCAGAGGTCAACGTGTGGGATGTCCGTAACAATGTGCGGGGTGATGGATGACTGGGTGATTGTTGCGTGTACATCGTGGAAAAAAAAAGTGTTTGAAGTTTGTTCGTTGTGCTTTCAGCAACAGCTTGTCACTTGTTTTTCTTCAGCTATCTCATATCGACCTGCATGCTACAGTTTCTGAACTGTTATAGATACCCCCTTCGCTTTTTCTTTTTTTTTTTAACAGGCCCAATCTTAGGAACAGGCATTGACGTGTGGGCAAGCAATCGATTCTACTGTAATTGATTCTGGGCATTGGTATGTTGCATCTCACACTGCGGACACTTAACTGGTGCAGGCAAACAGACAACAGGACGGCTTTCAAGAATCGACGAACTGTACAATATATAACGTAATGGAGATATCGCTCGCTAACAAGTAGGACCTTATCGCTTGCTAACAGTCACCCTCTGTGACTTCCTTTTTTGCCCATGGTTTTCCATTTCCAGCTACGCTATGCTGATAGAAAAAAAAAAAAAAAAGAACGGCAAAGCGTTGGACCTCTAATTGAGAAATTCGCAATGCGTCGCGAAAACTGTCGGCATGCAAATACAGTGCTAATAGCGGCAAGCGAAGTGCAGCTCATAAGACGTTCGCGTAATTTCTGAGATCTTTCATGCATCCGTGACTACATAAGCAGGAAAAATATATATATGTATACGCGCGATGAAATAGGATAAGTTGAAGAAAAGAGAGAAGAGAAAAGTGCTTTATAAAAGCACAAGAGCGAAAGTAATTTACGCTGAAATTCCACTGAACTGCTAATTAGTTTGATCTTCACGAGGTATGTACATGAAACGCGACGTCCTTGCCGTGTTTCGTTTGCTGCCACACGCAACATGCACTCTCGCATATGCCGTATGCTGAAATGCTTTCTCTGTCTTCAGCCTAAGGAGGCCGAAAGCAAGGGCACGTCACATAGGTAACTCCACTTTATATATCTGGTTATGTGCACGAAGCACTTGAAATTACTTTGTTCATCAGCAGAACAATCTGGCTACAGGGTTAGAGCGCAACAACTGGCCCGGTCAAGCGCACACAGTGCGTTCGTTGTGCGCGTTTGCCCGTTCTCTATATATACTGGTTATGCCGCAGGTAACGCACGCGCGATTAGTGCGACAAGCATTCTGAACGGTATAGGTGCATGCGACATTGTTAAATCTGTGCATGTTGTGTGACAAGAGAAATACCATAGGAAATTTAGATAATCGGTCTGGCTCATCGAAGAGGACTCGAGTTCTGCGCTTCGTTTTCTTGTTATGCTTGCTGAATTCAGCCATGCGACATCTGTCGACTTTCAAAGGGCGTGTTAATGGCTACAGATGTACTTTTTTGGGCGACCAATCGGTGCAGACATAAACACGTTGTAACCTGCCTTTGATGGGGCCTATATGCGCACGTGCTCACCGAGTACTTCGGAGAGATGGACAGGTGGCCGTTCGTCGTTGGAGCGCGCCGCTCGAAAGATACGATCTGCGCATGCGCGGTCTACTTACTAGCAAGCAACTCCTTGCCTCACTCCCAGGCGGCCTTTTGACGCAGACCAACGCCACATTAGACGCACTAGGAAGTGAGGCCACAGGATACTGTGAGGCCCGCTTGCTGTGGATGTTGCGCACGCGCACACCACGACTGTACTTTTCCGCTGCCACTTTTTTCGCCGCCTGTCCTGCGTTCCGAATTATTTACGTGAGCGCCCGTAGGCACATGCAGCAATGTGTACTTTCTGCGCCTAGCTGTGTGAGTTTTCTGGCAGCTCTGTGGTGACTGTATGTGGCGCAGCTTGAAGCCTGCGACGACAAGCGATAACTGACAGGCCGTAGAGATGAAAGCGTTGTGTGGATACAGTGACTTGACTAGCGCTTGCGTTTTCACTACGTACACCTTCAGTGTGTCCCATATACCGGCATCCTGAAACTCCAGCGCCCACGAGATTGGATGCGTCACCGAACTGCGAAACTTCAAGGCAAGTCGAAAGGCAAGTCTACAATTTTCTTTTTTATTGCTATTGGTAGACAACGTACGCGGGCGCCACTAATTATCACCAGATATTCCGCTTTAACGAAATATTCGGCTTAACGAACTGCAAGCGGTATACTCTGCGCGAGTTTGTTTACTTGGAGGTTGTCTTGCACTTTGCTAAAGGAGTATACGCTGGTTTACACCGTTCCATTTGTGTGTGCGTTAGCAAGCCAGCCGTCATACAAAAAAATAACCAAACAATCAAAACACTGGGCCTTCCTGTCGGGGCATGGGTTCTTCCGAGTTGCACGTTTGCAGATAGCCCGTCACCATAGTAACGTATGCGGACTAGCGTACCTGGTAGCTACCGAATACAGCCCGAAATATGACCGTGTGTTAGCAATGAAATTCGGAGCGAAAAAAAAAAAAAAAAACATTCTGTGCGACAAGGCGAATTTCGAGTTACGTAATATATTCTCCTTTACACTCTCGAATCTTTGGTTGTGAAAGCGATTGCGATGAGTGTAGTAGTGAGTGCTTAATGAAACGATGGGAAGAACGGGTTGAGGAAGTGTGTAGAAAGTGTCGTGACACAACACGTGTAATGTGCGCACTGAAAAGCACTTGTGGCACACACTGTTCATTACGAGAACTGCACACACTCCGAAAGGTTCTACGTTTATCCCCATGGCAATGTTATAAGTTTGTCTGGCGGTGTCGGGCTGTAGCTATCTCATTCTGATTGTTGAACCCCGTGGCCTTTACTGCTCGCTCGAGCAAAACTGCTGCAGTCATCATACAAAGCTCGCTTCATTTCAACAATGCTGAACAGTTAGTAGTTAAAATGATCTGAGAGAATCCAGTGAAGGCTTGACCAACGGGACAAAGCTGTGGTTGGATGACCAGTATTGTTGCAGGATAGCTGCTCAAGCCGCTATACACCGTTGTCACGAAAACCACGGCTTTCAGAATCTTCCAGTATAACGAATTATTTTGGTATAACGAAAGTTTCGATATAGCGAAGCTGCCTTGACCGCGTAAATGGTGCTAAAGCTGATGGAACTTTGCGATGAGATTCCCGCCTTGCTGGATCTTCCGATACAAAGAATAATTTCGATACAACGAAAGCGCCGATTTGGCGGGAACTCCACGGATTACGTTATCCAGGCGGAGGCTTTCGTTACGCATCGTGTCGCTTGAATAAACGCCAGGGAATATCGTTGCACCTTTCATGGAGTGGGCAAAAAACAAAACAATGAAAACGAAACAAAAAAGAACAGCAACAAAACGAAGCACGAAATTAATGAACAGTGAACTCCAAGATATAGCACAGAGATGGTGGTGGGGTGGATATATATATAGGTTCAAAGGAGGGTCAAGAGGTGCGTGCGGTTGACCCGCACCGGGGCAGCGCTCGTAGCGGTTCGGGGGGTGGGGGGGGGGGGGGGAAGAAGAGGCATAATCCTTCGCTGCTTCGAAAGTTCGACGGGGCCCGCAGGGCGCGGTGGTGTATTGCCAAACTGGAAGATGCGCGCGGGGACGCACGTCGGTGTTCTTCGTCACTTGTCTCACTGAAGGGGTTCCGCGACTGGGCGCCGCGCCGCCGCTCACTTCGGAGCTGTCAGGATCGTGACGAACTCTGCGAACACACACAAAAAGCGACGAAGAAATAAGTGGCATAGACACAAGAACTGAATTGAGGTTTGATTATCGTGATGACACAGAATAAACTACATAAGCTGACATTAGCCCGCACTATACCGAACCGTAGCTGTCATGTAGCCTCATTTCGTGGATTTGGGACGTAAAACACAGGAAATCAATCAATCAAATTTATTTATTTATTTATTTATTTATTTATTTATTTATTTATTTAGTCAATACTGCCGACTTCTATGCGAAGTCGTAGGCAGGAGTGGGTAACAGATACACTTGAAAATACATTTTCCAGGGCAAGAAAACAACAGAAGCTTAAAACAAAAAAAAAATGTCGGGGGGGAAATATAAAAGAAAAACAGGGATTTACAAACATTGAAGTCAATGCAGCGCTTCAGAATGAGCAAGTTTTGTTGATAAAAAAAAAAAAAGGCGAGAAAAACACATATATCGACACAATCGACGAAGCGTGATACAATCGAGCTAGCGCTGAACATAGGAAAGTAATACAACTCAGACACACACGGTAGAGATTAAATGCTGTGACAATGAAATAAAAAGAAAGAAAGAAAAAAAGTTCAAAGGATAGCTGGCAGATTTGCTATCGCATTCATGAATGAAGCGACAGTTGTGGATGAAACAGCTTCATCGGGCAGGGCGTTCCAACTACGTGCTGCTCGGGGAAAAAAAGATTTTTGGAAAGCAGTGGTTTTGCATGAAAATTCTTGGACTTTCTTGCTGTGGTGTGACCGGGTTATACGTGATTTCGACGGTAGAATATATTTAGTTTTATCGATTCCTAGGTTACTGTGATAGATCTGATAAAACAGTTTCAGTCTTTCACGGGAGCGCCTGCGTTCTAAGGGTTCCAAGTCCGAACTTTCAAGGAGGGTCGAGGGGGATGTGTTTCTACTGTAAGCGTTGTAAATAAACCTTATGGATTTTCTTTGTACACGTTCCAGTTTTTTTAATGTGTGCTGATGTATGAGGTTCCCACACAGGAGACGCGTATTCCAGTATGGGTCTCACGTAAATTTTGTACGCCAACATTTTAATTTCTTTGGTAGACTTTCCAATGGTTCTGCGTAAGTACCCAAGTGCCTTCATTGCCTTTTCTTGTGTAATCGTCCTATAGCCAGCATTAATCATCTATGCAGGCACTAGAAGGGCTGGCGAAGCTATATAAGGATATTTTTCGTAGGTGTTACACGATGCAGTGTATAGATGTCATAAGAGAGGGGGGGAAAAGCCAGGATAAGGAGGAGAGGGAGGGGGGGGGGGAAGCCAGTGCTCAGAAAATATCGGGGCCCTCCATATCTTCTAGGACACAATGTATATTATTTTTACCGATTTATAATGATGTAGACAGCAGCTTAATTATGCCGTAGATATCAATGACAACACACGTATTAGTTCGGGAACTTCCCAGCGGCGTCGCCACCTTCATCTTGTTACCTCGTTTTACGGCTTACCTACCGTCTCTTCCTCGCAGGAATATATGTACGGTGCTTTTCGGTATTGTGAAAAGGTAGTTTACTAACACGAGAAAAGTCGCCCTCCACTCTGTACGGTGTCCCTTCAAGTTGTGAACCTGCTGTGATCCGGGCGTGTACATAGCTGTGTGCTCACCGTCGTAGTTGACGAGTCCGTCGCCATCGAGGTCCGCTTCTCGGATCATGTCCTCGACCTCCTCGTCGGTGAGCTTCTCGCCCAGGTTGGTCATCACGTGCCGCAGCTCGGAGGCCGAGATGAAGCCGTCGCCGTTCTTGTCGAACACGCGGAACGCCTCGCGCAGCTCTTCCTCGCTGTCCGTCTCCTTCATCTTCTTGGACATCATGAACAGGAACTCGTTGAACTCGATCGTCCCGTTCCCTGCGAAAAAACGGCACCAGCGTCATTCATTGCATATACGCCGAAGCAGTGACGACTATTGGGTGTTTAAGATGTAACGACAATAAGGAAACGCGCAAGTGCTCCGGGACGATGAACACGACAAAGTGTCCATGGACTACAATGGTTGCAATATATGCCTGTCGGTGAACCATCGGGACGGCTTTGGTGCAGCGTGGAGGCTTGAGCTGATGAAGAGGTCGTTGAATATTATTATGAAGAACAAGGAATGGTTGCCAGAGCCGACGTTTCGACAAGTGGACCTGTCTTCGCCAGGGCAACCAGGGACTTATGCATCCCCCCCCCCCCCCCCTCCACCCGTAGACCTCCACACCACCTCCAAATTTTTTCCAGTTCCTACGTCCCCCCTCCACCGCGTTTTCATGGTAATCCCGTGGGTAACCACCGGAATGCGAAGTCTGTTTAGTGGAGTGACGTGTAAACAGAAAGAACTGTTTCTTGCCAAAAACCTCGTTTTTTTTTTAGTCTAGTTTAAACCTATTATCTATAAGGTAGTGAAATGGTGCGAGTAACTTTGGGAGTCCTTAGCACGCGTACAACCATTCATATCCGCAATTCGCTCGTCTTATTCTGTCGGCGAAAAGACAGACAGGCTATAGGATATTTAAGATACACAACTACAGATGTCTCGTTGAATACCGCACAAAGCGTCGCCACAGCCCGTCGTGGCGCCGTAGCGGCAGCAGCATAGCACGGCCGCCACATTGAAAAACGGGGACGAAGTGCAAAAACGCGCGTTTGCTTAGATTTAGGGGCTCGTTAGAGATCTGCATTTGGTCTTGCTTAATTTCGAGTCCCCCAATACGAGGTTCCTTACACAACATCGTGGTTTTGACACGTAAACACTACAATTTATTGCTATTTTTTTTTTCCACGACAAAACGCCGCTTTGCTCGATGCCTCTCGCTGTCTCTATACGTAACGTTCCTACCGCGTGGTTCGGACAGTGGAACGGATGATGCCCGCGTTTTGGAGAAGCGTTTCTTTAGTCGGGGGTGCCGCCTTATGCTACACATAAGTATACTTAAGGATGTAACAGAGGCGCGAAAGAAAAAAAAAAAGGAACGAAGGCAAAACGACCTGCCAAGACGTGAACAGAACAGCGTCCATGTTTATTTTTTTCCGGGGTCCACAGGTAGAAAATAACAGGGTTATTGCGATAAAGATTATCCTGTTGTTATATCATATATGCTTGACGCATGCTACTGTTTATGCTAAAGAAGTTCTGGTTATGCGAAAGAAAAAAAATACAGAAGGAAGGAAAGAAAACCGGCCTAGCAAGACGTGGACATATTTACTTTTCCCGCGGTCTACAGGTGCTAGAAGAAACAATTATTGCGATGAAGCTCATCCTGTTCCTATCGTATATGCTTATCGCGTGGTATACTGTTTACGCTAAAGAAGTTCGGATGTAAACAACGATTCTTGCAGCTCAAACAAATGAAGCGGCCCGAAATTTCATCGGCTGCTTTCTCCTAAATTGCTGGTAATCGTGAAACGCAAACTATGAATTGAAGAATGTAGCGGCCGCTTGGACAATATTTTCAAGCTGACTGCAATTTCTTGTTTATGCGTGCGTATGGCAGGTGCACGGAGAGGGAGTCATTAGCTGGCGAATGCGAGTACCCCTTGTCTCCAAGAATCGGGAACGGTGCCAACTCGAGAAACGCAAATAACGAACACGGGGCCAGAAGAGACAAGAGAACCCTTATACACGCGTCGCGTTTCAGCGTGATTTCTTTGTTTCTGGCGCGTTGGCGCTGTTCCTGATTGTGCGAGATGGACAGCCTACAGGTCTGTCTAGCTTTAATACCATTTACTTCTAAGCGAACACATTTAATTTAGTCCAGGGACCCCACGTGGCGTTTCTTATGCATGTGTTTACATAAAGAGCATCATTTTTCAAAGTGCATTACTTTAACAAAACGAGAACATTAGTGAATTGAAGCGATGCAGTCAAACCTCGTTAGAACTGATTCAATACGGCAAGAATATAGTTTCGTTATATCGGGTAATTTGTTATAAACGTATATTCGAAATGCCGTTTTAATGGCAATGCTATTTCTTGTTTTATTGGTTATTTTCTGATTATCTATATTGTGGTTCGAGTGTGCGGCACAAGAGCTATCACATCACATTTTGTGTTGAAGACGAAATATAAAGTAGAAGATGAATCAATCTTAAAAGAAGGACCAAGTCTGTTGGGAAGCCGTTGCGTATTCAGAACGAGAAGCGGGAGGCTCGTTCTGGCACTGAATATTGATGTTAAATATCACTGGCTAATAATGTTGACTAACTGTACTTCAGTATTGTCTAGTACCGGCTACTGTGTAGCCAGCACATTGAGTGAGAGGCTGATGTTTTGCATATGTGAAGGTTCGCTTGACAAGAAAAAAAGAGAGAGAGAGAGCCCGCCACAATATTCTTTTTAGTCCCAGAGGGCTTGGAGCCGAGATGCGTTAACGAAGACTGATCGAAAGCCAGGCAGAAAAAGTGTGTGGGTGGGTCTCCGAACGCCCTATTTATTTATTTATTTATTTATTTATTTATTTATTTATTTATTTATTTATTTATTTATTTATTTATTTACACGTACCTTACAGGCCTCAACAGAGGCATTGTGTAAGGGGGGCGACACACTGCTGGCGTCTTCTCCTCTGCACAGTTTTAATTCAGTTTCATTGTCGTACAAACTAGCCCACCATCGCACCTCACGTGGATGTGGGAACTGCAGCGCAGCAGTGACCCTGCAAAAGCTTGTTCATAGCCAAACGGCCATTGGTACTTAGACAGGAATTAGGATATATATACTCACCGTCCGTGTCCACGAGCGTGACCATGTTCCTCAGTTCCGTCTCTGTGGGCCTCTGTCCCAATGAGCGCATCACGATTCCCAGCTCGGACGACGTTATGCGGCCGTCAGAGTCCTTGTCGAACAGCATGAAGGCCTCCTTGAACTCTGCAGAGATCACACAGGAAGTCGCAAGAACCTTCAGAAACGTTCAGGCGATCGGTTGTGGCAGAAAGTGTGATAAAAGTACAAATTACAACAAAAATTTTACCTTTTTTGGCGTACATCTTTCCTGCCTCTATAATATAGCTGCAACTAAAAATCAACTAAGAATACAAGCGCAATCCCACGAAACACTCTTGCGCAATGTTTTCCATTAAGGGGAGCAATAAAGTATAACCTCGGGGCGAGTTGGTGAATCGTCGTGGAATGCGGTGTACGACATCACGACACAGACGAGCAGCGCATTGTCCTGTCTGCTCGTCTGTGTCCGGATGTCCTGCGCTGCATTCCACAAGGGGAGCAAAATTTTACCGCACCGCTCTCCCCTCAATTCTCCATTACGTATGAAGAAATTCAGCGCAAACATTCAGGACGACCACAGAGAAGAGGCACGACGCACTGGCGCTGTTCGTCCTGAATGTTTGAAGTTTATTCAATGTTGATGCATATGCAGAAATATAGTATCTCTTATATATAAGAAGAAATTGCGTAAGAAGAAATTCATTCCTATAGGAATGAATTTCTTCGTACGCAAGGAAGCGTGTACCAACTAGACCCAACAGAAGTTTTATAGAAGCCCCCTTCTCCCCTCCTCCCTGCCTCTGACCATTGAGGCCCTTACGGTCAGAAATGGGGCATGTCTTGGTGCCCCCATCACCCCGTCAGATGATCTGAAGGAAAGGGGAGGACAGGCAGCCCCCTCCACCCCGTCCATGCGCTAACGGTGTGAAAGACAACGCTGTCTAAAGGACTTCAGAAACGTACCATCGTAAACGGTTAACCTCAAGCGGACTAGTAAGTAACGCTTTTCGCAACCATATTTACCGACGCGTTATTACTTAACAAAAATGTGCGCTTTCACGCGCTAAAAGCACGATGTGGTTGTGAAGCACGCCGTAGTGGGAGACTCTGGATTGATATCCGACAAATTGCTGTTCTTAAAGGTGCGCACCTGAAACATGCGCTTTTGTGCAAGGCTGTTACAGCGAGTACCAACAAGTGAAACAAGGGTGCCCTAGGGGCCTGGCCCCTCCCGAAATTATGGCTGAGGAATAATGTTGATAACAGTGCAGTGCTAACAACGAAATTTGAGTCTGTCATTAACGTTGCATTTAAAAAGTCACTTCTTCTGCATACTCGATGAACAGATCGCTAAAAAGGATGTAAAACAGGGAATGTCGCAGGAGCCAGCTCAGGGGAAAATGGAGGCTTGAATCGATGAACAGATCGCTAGAAACGATGTAGAACCGGGAATTTCGCAGGCTCATGCGACATTCCCTGCTCTACATCGTTCTTTAGCGATCTGTTCATCGATCGTCCACTCAGTGAACAAATCTTAGAATACCGTCCTCACCGACCAACGGCTCAGAAAGCAATGAAAGCGCTTTTGGGCTTTCTAAAAACATCTGGCCTAGCCGAGCGCCTATGATATTATATAGGACTGCCCTGTATGCATTCCCCCTCTCTCCTCTTTACTTTTCTTCCCCTTTTCCCATCCCCCAGTGTAAGGTAGCAAACCGGACTCCTGACTGGTTAACATCCCTGCCTTCCCTTCTTTATTTCTATCTATCTATCTCTCTCTGTTCATCGATTCAAGCCTGCATCTTCCCCTGAGCTTCTCTTCTGTTTAGATTTCTTGTACATACAGCGTTTTTTACCGGAAAAAGGCAATGCAGGTGATTTTCTCAAATAGTCAAGGCCTTCAGCAATGGGCCCCTCTAGAGAAAAATTCCAATGGGCCTGGCTACTGCTACCACCTACCTACCTACTAGTACTACTTTTACTGTAACCTTAGGTGTGCGCAGGCTTCACCATTAAGGTGAGGCGAAGAGACGAAGGTCCGCTTTGCGCCCCCTCTTCCTCCCAACTCAACTCCTTCCCACTGAGGCCATTTTGGTCAAAGCGCAGTGCAATGTAAAGGTATGGGGCAGATTGATGCCCCTTCTCATATCCCCTTCCCCCAATTTGTGCGCACGCCCATATATGCCTGTATGCTATTGCAACATCGAGGACAACCAGTCTTCAGCCCTTCCTTGATTTCTAATGCAGTCACCCTACAACGCTGAGCAGCAGGCCTATATAGAACATGATGGTCTGGAGGCAGAGCTCCAAGTCGTTCTCCTTTAAGGCATGCGGCTCTCGCGCCCCACGCATGCGATATTACGAGATGACAGCAGCTCCTCCCGCCGCCTTGGACCGGGACAGCGAGCAATGCGGGGTCTGCACAGCGTGCAGCCGTCGACCTCTCTCGAGCCTCGGTGGCTCGTGGCGGCGCGTAATGCAGCCCCTCATGCGAGCTAAATCGGTCTTGCGTGCGACAGACGCTTCCACGGCGGTGTGCTTCAGTCGCCTGCGGCTCCGGTATGCCCGTTCACTCCAACCGCGCTGACCGCCGCAACGCCTCCGCCACGTTCGCCTACGCCCTTTGAAACCGGTGGCGTGTACACACGACGTTCGTGTTCTGTCGGCTCACGTGCGAGGGTCGTGATTCCTTCAGGCTTCGGAAAACACGCAGCCTACCTTATTCGCAGCTTCTAAAAGGTCGTCCAACACCTACGACTTCGGTAAAAGACGTCCGGGCGAACGAAGACCGAGTTTTGGTTACACAACGCGGCCGTATCACCCAAACTGTTCGCTGTATAGGTGAAGGTTACGGATTGCGAAGGGTGCCTTGTCAGTGCAACATTTCTGAAGAAAAAAAAAAAAAACAACGCGCACACTAGAACAGTGACGAAAGCGTGGGCGAAGCCACATAGATGAGGTGTCGTCTTTTGGCCTTCGTCTTTGCTTGGTGCGTGCACTCTTTCCTCTCCGCCTAAATTTGCGATGCCGACTGGGCAAGGTAATTATTTCGTTAAGCTGAAAGCTTCGTTGAATGGAGAACGTATTTATATACTCGAGAATAACTTTGTAGGTTGTAACGTGGCGAATGGGTGGAGGTAGAAGAAGAAAAAGGTCGACCAACACTGTTGTGAGCTACAGCAACATCTCGGTGGTTACCGCAACGAATCCTCATCTCCCTTTTTTATTGAAGCCAAGTGGAATTGTCATTTGCTGGTGACAGCTACCCCTTTTCATTTAGGGGGCTTTAACATAAATGTAGAAAGTAAATAAATACAATGTTCCACTCTATGGAGTTTAAAATTCTTGTTCTAAAAGAGTCTGCTGGCGTCTGACACACACATGCAGTATCCCTATGGTCCTGATATTTAAATATATAATCATCATTCGTAACAATGCTGTATTGATTCAAGATAGCAGAGAGCGGGAAATAGATTAGAATGAGAGAGAGAATGGACACACACACACACAGAGAGAGAGAGAGAGAGAGAGAGAGAGAGAGAGAGAGAGAGAGAGAGAGAGAGACAACTGTTTTCTTACTACACTTATTTTGCGCTATCATAGACGGTGAGCCCCCCCTTGCGTTCTCTTTTCCTTTTTTTTCTCAAGGTTGCTCTAGTTAGTCATTAGTTATCCAGCTGCAAACTTGCGTTGCTTGTTTGTCACAGAAGTGCGTTAAACATCGCAAACATTGGCGAATTATTTTTGCATTAAGCGACGGTAGGAAATTAGAGTATGGCATTTGCCATCGAAACGATAGATAGATAGATAGATAGATAGATAGATAGATAGATAGATAGATAGATAGATAGATAGATAGATAGATAGATAGATAGATAGATAGATAGATAGATAGATAGATAGATAGCGTCTTCGTTACCGGAAAGTGAACGTGGAAAACTTGATCGAGCACCAGCATGCCCTGCCCTTTTCACGCCATTGGTATTTACTGGCTTAGAGAGTCCCTTGCTGCCCTAATTGTGCCTCATCTAAGATTCCAGATTAGATGATCGAGCAGAGTAGCGTAACTTATTGTTTCTCAGCGTTGTCTGTCACGCTAAGTGAAGTCGTTTCGCTTATGTTGCATCAGGCGTGTCTAGCTGCTTCCGTAATCTGATAAGACGTCCCGATCTCGCGTTTTTTGTTTTTTTATCATTCAGGGCGTTTTTGCGAGAGTGCCCTACTCGGAAAAATATTCTGTCTGGAAGGAAACTGGGACGGATGGACGGGTCCTAACAGCAGCAAAACCGGAAGTTAAATAAAAAGTAAAGAAAGCGAGCTACCGCCTGTAAATCTAGCTTCACCTTTGACACAAAAGCAATGCGAAAGAAGCATACCCGGTCGAGTGCTGTCGAACGCTCGGACAGTACGTGGCCGTTTCAATTCAACTTATCTTCGCCCTTATCACACAGTGTCACTTCGCATGACGCAAGTTGATGATGTCAAGTGACGTAGACGAGAGGAAGAGTGAGAGTGAGGATGAGTAGGAAAAAACGGGCGAGGAGAATAAGAGAAACTTGAATTCGTTCCAAGTAAAAGCAGCAGGCCCTAGAATGCACTTAGGCCGGAGGACCTAGCCAGCAAGATCTCCACGAGAGATTGCAGCGAGCTCGATGCGGAAGGAGGAAGCTTGCTTTAATGTATGTAGAAGCAAACAAACAAACAAAAAAGCTCTTAGAAAGAGATGTAAACAGAACCATGGGAAAAGACACGACGCTGCTTTTACGTCATGAGGATTGCTTGGTCTCCGAAGGGTTGACGTTGGGACATGAATGAAAGAAGCAAACCGCAAACCAGAAGATAAAGAGATAGGCCAAAGAGTGATTAGCTGCAAGCATCGGTACAGCAGTTGGTTTTGAACAACCGCGACGTCTCAAAGAAGCTGTGCGAGGATCCAAGGAAGTGCGAATATCAAGGAGGTGAAGATGCGAAGAAGTGGATTCAGACGTGATGACGAGCGATATGACGTACGAAAACGGGACCGCTAGCGAGCCACTACAAAGAATTCCTTGTGCACGAAGCGTGCATATGAATTAGAAAGCTGAGGGACCACTGAGGCCGCTGTGTAAAGACAGAGAGCCTGACTTAGACGTCTATAATGGTTTTGGATCACTTACGGAGACCTGAATGTCGAGCTTCCTTTTACGTCTTGCATCACGTGCACACTGCAAAGTACATTTCAAACGGGGGGCGTGTGCAGATTTGAAAATACTGCCAAGTCGTCGTGAGTAGGTCATTACCAATTTCTGAATGAGGCTGTATTGTCTGGCCGGGAGTGCTCATTAAATAATTCATTTTTTTATGCTTTCGCATCATGACGTACTACACTGTGGCGAAAAACAGTGTATAAGCTTGTGTCATGTCTACCACGTTTCCTCCTACAACGTCATCATTGTTGGCAATGTTCGCTAAAGCAGATTTGATTTCTGTATGTATGTATGTATGTATGTATGTATGTATGTATGTATGTATGTATGTATGTATGTATGTATGTATGTATGTATGTATGTATGTATGTATGTATGTATGTATGTATGTATGTATGTATGTATGTATGTATGTATGTACGTGTGCTCTTTAACCGATGACAGGCGCGTCGCGCATCCACTGGTAACAATATTGGACACGACGTCGGAGCAAGAGATGCCAGAGGTCAGATGTCGACGCTACTGACGTCGCAAACTTCCCACTCTTTCTGACTTCTTTTTTTCCCTCTTGCTTGCACTTCTTAGTGGCATTCTTCACCGATACATTACGGAACCAGCTCGGCCGTTTTCAGATTAATGCACCGTGCGGACAAACAAGGAGACGGAAAAAGAAAAGAAAGAGTGCCATGGGAAGATAGGGGGCAAGCGAAGCAGAACAAAGCGAGCAACTTTGCGCCCACCATCTCTCTTCCCTTTTCAATGATTCAAAGTGACGACCTCGCTTTGGTTATATGGGTCGCGGAGGCGGTGGTGGTCGCGGCATCCTAGCCATAGGCTTACGCCAATGTATCTTTAGGATCTCGCGCGCTATCGCTCACTTTGCCGTTGTTGTATAGGGGCAAGCCTGTAGCCATGCGGCGGCCTCATCCATAATACAGGCTTGTTCTTGGAAGGCGCAGCAGAGAACGTCTCGCTTATTGCTTTGTGGCCCCTCTGAAAATACCTCTCTCTCACTCTCTCTCTCTCTCACGCACACACACGCACGCACACGCGCACACACACGCACGCGCGCACATGCACACACTCTCTGTCTCGCTCTGAAACAACGCAAACTTTCAAAGTAATTGGTACGTCAGCCGCAGACTGCGGAACACAAACGGCGTGCACTGTTCATTCTGCTCGATAACAAGCTCTTAAATTCCGTTCCTTCGACAAGAAGAAATGCAAAGAACATCTCTGGCGACGTGTTCATCTGCGCATTGCGGGACTTTTACGAGAACTCGCGAGAACTGAGCTCAGAAACTTCCGCCTGTACAGCAATAACATTCTCCGGGCGTAATATGTTATATATTTACGTTTCTGCGCAACTGCGTGCTCGATATCCAATTCGCGTTAAGTGCTTTCAGCGGGAGCAGTTTTTCAGTCTTTCTCATCTCTGATCTCGACAGCCGAGTGCATAAAGCCGGATGATGTGGCAGCCGAAGTAATGCGCTGTAGCTCTTGAAATACTAACTTCTCTAACGACTGTCCGTGAAAGCCTTCTTGTTCAATTTGGCTTCGATAATTGCGTCGAAGCAGTAGAGTATACAGGCGCCGAAATATTAGAGCGAAGTATATCTGCTTGTGCCGGTGTGGCGAAAACTGCTTTAGAGATTAATACTCCAGTAAACACTGTGCACGCAAAATAGGAAGGCTCTTCCTTGGCTGATGTAACATAAGCAGTATTTTTTTACTCATTTGGTTATCAAAGAAACGGCGCTGAAAATTTAAAAAATTGTATTGCTTTTATCAGCGGGAAAGCTCTAACGAAGCAGTTTTTCACTCAGTGCGTGACCCATCTGTAGCAGTTTTTTGCATTGAGCATACCATGCAGTACACATTCCAAATTGGCCCCACAACGGGGATCTAGTGGCTGCGGCACTCGGCTGCTGATCCGAGGGTCGCGGGATCGAATCCCGGCCGCGGCGGCTGCATTTCGATGGAGGCGAAATGTTGAGACCCGTGTGCTGTGATATGTCAACGCGCATTAAAGAACCCCGGCTGGTGGAAATTTCTGGAGCCCTCCACTACGGCTTCTCTCGTAGTGGTATCGCGGTTTTTGGGACGTAAAAACGCTAGAAATCAATCGGTCAATCACATTCCAAATTTGCTTTCGATAACCGACACTGTGGCAATGCAGCTGGCACTGCTTCGCATGGAAGTGCCAAAGCACTTAATCATTACATTTGCAACGTGAAGCTTTTTAAAATTTTGCTCGTGAATTTACTGCTGCGTGTACGTACAAGGGCCACGCGGTCTTTGTTATGGTGCTTATAGCAGCTCTTAGCCCAAGAGTATATTTAGGTATTTCTAGAATAATATTTTTCTTTCCGGTGAACTTCCCTGCCTTCCGCACAACTTCTCTCTCTATATATAAACATTTAATAAGCAGCTCACAAATATTCTTGCGTCATTGAAGCAGTGTTCTGCGGTATGCTAAAGATGAAAGTCAGGAGGAGGGGTGCTACGGCAATGTTTACGGCTGTCACCGGTGACCTTGTTATGCCACACTGAGACACTATATGCAGTGCTAACGACGGAGTCGAGCGTGTCCTGGTGAGAGAACATATAACAGCTATGATTTTCTTTTGCTTGATAGAAATTTGACCTGGTTTTATAGTGTATAAAAATTAAAAGTATCCATGATTATTTATTCATTTAAAATATGCTGCGCACTCTAGAAATGAACTTCTCGCGTGTTTTAGATGGGAAGCAGCTTATGGTCGGGGCTATGTCCCTCCCTCCTTCCGCCGTGTGGCGTCCACAGCCGCACTGCTCATGCGCATCCTCCTCCCCCTCCTCTCCTTGTCTCATCTCTCCTCTCCGAACGGCGCACGTTGACTATGGAAACGCTCTTCGATGAACGCTTTACCAGCTCGCAAGGAAGAAGAACGCGCCCTCGCCTGCAAGAGACAACGCTGATGCAGGCAGCGTCTGCTAGCGTCAAACCGATGCAAACGCGGTGTGCACCCCCCGTGCTGCTTCGCATCGCCTCATGGTCCCCTTTAGCCGGGAGGTGGTATAATTTTTTTCCTTCTTGCTCTCAACCAGTTAATCAATCAGTCAACCAGCACAGGACACAACTGACACGCAAGTATAATCTCGTGGCTTACCTGCGACTTGCTCCTCTGTAAGGCCGTATTCCGTCTGCAAAAGCGAAACCATGCAAAAAGACAACCCATTAGTTTTGCGCAAGCGTCCGATATACAGCACTGACTTCCCGTAAGCATTTATAATAGAATTTTCTTTCTGCGGAAAAGATGTACCTTTCTAAAATGCTACGCATGTACATTTTTCTCGGACATATCCACATACCTTGCCGACGTGCACCTTAGAGCTAAGGAAGCGCATTCAAGGATGTACTTCGCCTTTTCTTTCTTTATTTTCTTTCTTTTTTTTTTACGACGTAGCTGTTAGCCGCTAGTGGTTGGCATTCTGCGCGGCAGCATTCTTCTCACATGAAAACTATAAGCATCATGAAATGTACAGGCACGATCACATTAAGGGAAAAAACGACTACATTGGGCACCCACACAGTTCTGAAATGGCAGCTAGCGAAGGAAGCGCATGGACTGACGTCACTGCGCCTTTAATAACACTAAGAAACAAATGGAAGTAAATTCATGTAATATTTGTAATATAACTCGTGCGCAAACAATGCAATCAAATAATGCGCGCGAACAACTCTGGCTCACTTCGTAAAATTCTTCGGAAATTTTACCGCATTTTTTTTTCGATAAATCACTCCACAAGGCAGAGTGGTTGGAGTGTCCTGGTGCGCTTTGGTTCACTATACCAGAAATTTGTACCCCCCCCCCCCCCCCCCCCCAATCGCGTTCTGGTAACGCCATGGGTAAGACCTCCCCCCTGAAGAAAAAAGAGAGAAAGAGAAATTGAAGCAGGATTTTTAATCGGGCTAGTTGTTTTATGTTCAACTGAACGAAACAGCGCGAGGAACGAAGATACAAAGGACCTGTCTTCTGTGCTCCTGTGTATCTTCGTTCTTCTCGCTGTTTCATTCAGTTAAGAAGCTGAAATTCTGGACAAACCCTCGCACTCTGTCCAAGGGGCGGATGAACAGAAGCATACATGGCGGCGGGTGAAGAATGAAAAGAGGTTCGAGACGGGAGAAATGGCTGAAATTCCTACGTCCATTCAAGTGTATAGACCGTACAATAGTGGCGGCATTTCTCGGGCTACCGTGGCAAGCTGTGCAGCTTCGTCCCCGGGTTCACGCTGCTGCTGCTGCTGCAGCAGCGTCTCGTCGGTCGACCGTGGCTCAAAACCCCTTCGGCCGTGGCGGCGACGGCGGTATGTTGCTAAACACGGAACGCGTCCCCCCCTACCTACCCACTCGTCATCTTTTTTTTTTCCCTTCTCCTTTTTTTGTGTTTTCTTTTTGTATGTTTAGTTTCCCTATTCACCCACGTGGCGTCTTCTTCGCACCCCCCCCCCCCCCCCTTCCTTTCCGCATCCGTGCATCTCTTGTTTTTCGCTTAGGCCTATTTTGCTGGTCGCTTTTATTCCTGGCAAGTTTTTATCTCCTCTCTTGTTTCAGAAACGCCGCGGCCTGCTGGGGGGGCCCTGGCACCGTCCTCCTCCTGTTTTCTTCTTCTTCAACACTTTATTCGTTACGTTTGTTTGCCTTTCGCTTTAATCATAATCATAATTTCTCGAGTTTTGCGTTCCGTCCCTATCGCTTTATGTTCTTGTTGTCTCACCATCCTGCATTACCACAGCTTTTCCTGCTCTTCTCATTATTTTTTTTTTTCTTTATAAGCTGGGTCGCCATAGGTGCCGATGCTTCTTCCCTTCTATATCTGTGTGGATGCGGTGTACTCTCTGCAGGCTTCGTCACCCCCATCTTTACTCCCCGTATTCGCTCAAAAGCCCTTCATGATATTCTTGAATTATTACACGACTGATGTCTATGTTGCTGCTGTTAATTTTTATTTTTAGCTATCTTATATCGCCTCTGCACTTTCTAGAGCCAGCTTTTTTCTTTCTTTCTTTCTTTCTTTCTTTCTTTTGCTATTTCGAACGAACGCATGCCTTGACGCGACATCCTACGAACGACTCCGAGGAGTCGCAGTTTTACTTCTTTCTTTTTGTCTTATCTTTCCATCACGAAAGCGAGGCTCTCACCCTAGGAGCTGGCTCGTCCTCTTTCTTGTTCTGTTTTTCCTTTGTTCCATTTGTCTTCACTCTAGGCCCCCTACCCGCTCCCCCTGTACGCTTATTAGAGTCCTCGCGTGCGTGCCAGCACTGTCGACGGCGCGCCACCTCCGTCTCGTAAGCGACGTTATACGTGAGCGCCGCGGCAAAGAGGTGGTGAGAAATGGAAACGCCGGGAGGACCCGTAGTCCCTGCTGGTATCGGTGCGTTACATCACGCAGTCACTCTTCGCGAGCTAACCAACCCCTTCGTGAATACATAATCGTTGAAGCCCCTTGAATAACCATCGCCACCTTCTCTCCTTCGCTCTCTTTTGTTTTCGCCAAATTGCCCAACACGTGACCTCAGGATCGGTGGAACCGATCATAGCTGATTAGGTTAGGTTAGGTTGGGTTGGAGTGGTGGATATGTGGCAGGAAACTTTACAACAAAGCTTCGTGGGGTACGTTCCAGCGTCTCGCCTCCTTTCTTTTCACTTCAGATCTGTTACGCAGCGCGTCCCTCACGCGGGGAGTATTCAGGGGAGTGGTCGGTAATTCTTAATTGTTCTCTTTGTTATTATTGTTCCGTGTTATACAAACAAACTTGCACAAGCAACAAAACTGAAGGGCCTGGCAACTTCCACCGCGGGACATGACACCTGCGTGCCCTTCTGGGAGGAGGCACTTGGAATAAAGAAGACAGCGCACTGTTTCTGTATATACTGTCTTCTGTACACAGGAGGCAGTGCGCAGAAAAAGGAAAAGGAAGACCACGGAAAAAAAGTAACACGGCAGAAATGCCCGACATTCCATCCCTTTAAGTCTAAAACCAGGCCCCCGCCGTGCAGGATGATCTAGTGGCTGTGGCACTCGGCTGCTGGTTTGGAGTACGCGGGATTGGCCACGGCGGCTGCATTTCGATGGAGGCGAAATTTTGAGGCTCGCCGCGTGTACTGTGTGAGTGCACGAAGGTCGAAATTTGAGAAGACCTCCACTACAGCGTCTCTCGTAATTATATCAAGGCTTTGGGACGCGGAACCACAGAAATTATTATTAATGTCTAACAAAGGGGGGTCAAGTGGGTTTCATTGACGGAAAGATCATCAGCCTGGTCGCGCCAAGAAGCACGGTCACTCTAGGGCAGCCAAGGTTTGTTCACCTTATAGTTCAAGAAGACTGTATTGATTCACTAGTGCGGAGACAAACGGACTGAGATAAAGGGCCAGTGTGCTGGCTGCTAACTGTACAACAAAATGGCGGCCCCGATGACGTCAGAAGAAAAACTTTTATTTCATGCGAGGTTTCTCGCCAAGTGGGTGGGGTCCTCAGTCCAGGGCTCCACTGGCCTTTGCGGCTCGCTGGACTTGGTCGCGCAATGTCAACAGGCTCTCCCGATCCCTGCTAGCAAGCCAGGCCTCCCACTGCCGTTTTCGAGTTGTCCCCAGAAGGGGAGAATTGATTTCGTGTGGCCACGATTCGCATTCCCCCGTAATATGGGCGACGGTTGGCAGTTCCCCACATCAGGGACAGGAGACCGCGTACATAGGTAGGATTTACGTGGCGTTTCCTTTGTAAGTTAGTGTACGTGTTCGTTTGTACTCGACGCCAGTCTTCGCGCCTGTTCTCCAGTGAGCTCCGGATGTGGACATAGTTAAAGTCCCTAGATATCTTTTTCGAAAAAAATATCTAGGGACTTTAGACAAAGTATACTCGCCAATAGTCACTTCGTTCAAACGTGGCAGATCGGTTCTTGGACGTTGGCACACCATGTTTACTGCGCCGCGAGAGTCTTCTTCACGACTGGCGCCTGCGCATTTCGCCTCCGCTGATCTTCAATGTAATAAACGAACGAGCAAAAATTAGGGGCGTGTTCGTGGCCGGCCCCCCTCGTAAATTGCGCGTTGCCTGCTTCGCGTTCCCAGCGTCACGATATGCAACCTAGCGTGACCGGCATTCGAAACGTGGCGAATCGTGGAGAAGGGTGGGTATATATAAAAACGGAAACGGTGTCGCGGCATATGGGCGGCGCTCTGTTCGTGGTATTGTAAACGAGTCGATCAAACCGCGCCGCGGGCCACGCGCAGCCTGCTTTTATAGGCAGAACGGTAACCGAGGCAAGTGTGCCCTTCCCTACCCCCCCCCCCCCCCCCTTCCATTCCCACAGGTATGTCATTGAGACAGGTCGATACGATGATGACGCACGTATAGGGAGATCGTTAAGTGGATGCTGAAGTAAACGCTACGAGTTGCACTGATGAATCGTTCTTCCATGACACCGTTGTCGCTATGTTCGCTGTCTTTGGTTCTTTCGTAAGACGCGAGAATAAATGTTCTGTTTCACTAATTTCGCCTCGAAACACGAACGCGGTGCACGCTGGTGTGACGTAGCGGATGTCGAAGATCAAGGATGTGCGTCACCAGTCGTCTTTTTCTTCTTGCGCCATTTTCGCAGAGCCTTATACCACGCATCTTCTCTAGGCGCGAGTGGTGGTTCTGATACTATGGACGGATAACTTGCGAAATTAAGAAGACCGTTTCTTGCACTGACGGAAACGAGCATGCTAGTGCCCCGTAGAAAAGAAATAATATCTTTAACTTGACCCTAGAAAGTCGTGAAGAAAGATATCATGACAGCTCCACTAACGTGAAACCTGGGGGGGGGGGGGGGGGGGGTGCGAAGCACGCGGTGACGCGCCGCTCTTTCCCACAGGAACGCGTCAATCGCTGCCAGTGGGCTTGCTTTTTACCGTGGCCACGATGACGAGGACGTTAGACATGCCCGCAGCCCGGGCTCATCAACAGAAAATCGTTAAAATCGCTTCTGACACAACAACCCTACACATACACTGTCAGACTGCACTGCCTCCAGGATCGGCCCACCACGACGCGCGAATTACCACGACAATCTGATTCGCTCCATCGTTTCTAGATGGCAGTACCACCGCTGCGAACCAACAGAGTGGTGGAAGGGAGGCGATGCTAATTTAATAGTAATTCTGCTTGCTGAACACCTTTTCTTTAAAGGAGATCACTTAGATGCAAATTGTAAAGCGCTGTAGTGAAGATATAAGGCCCTTTCGTTCCGCATGCAGTCAATGTGGCGGTGGTGTGCCGGTAGAGCTTCCAGCTCCTATCGTCGCATCCCGGTATAGTTGTGGCCAAAGCAAACTACGTCCCCTCCCCCCACCCCGAAAAAAAAAAGAAAAATCAACCCGATGTTGATTTTTTTTGGGGAGGGGGGAGGGGAGAGACAGGGGGCATAGCTTGCTTTACCGCGGCGACGACAACAGGACACGCCAAGAGGCCGAGCTCATGGTGCTTCGCATCTAAAAATGACCGCTGGCACCTTGCTTGTTGATGTGTGTCCAGCTCTAAGTGTAAAGAAAGACCAAGAAATACGCTTGCAGTTTCACTTGTCTTGCTTAAAACAAGAAAGAGACATATCACTTACAATTATATTTCACACACAACATGGTAGCGTTTCTTAGCGATGGAGATTAATTTTCATTGTAAAATTAATGTTGCGAGAGCTCAGTAACCACTGTTGCCGGCGTCTCTTCACGAGCAGACGGGATGACCACAAAGATGGAATTCCGCTTCGAGAATTTCTACTGACCTTCCTGCGAAACCACTGCAAGAATGTACACTTCCTAACTGTGATAAAAAGCAGGGAATCGAGGAAGGACGGTGGAAAGTCCCTTAAAGCACCCACACCCGTGTTTGAGCGGCTTCACCCGTTCAGATGCTCTCTCTCTTGCTTTCTAATTCCTGATTGTGTACGAGGTAAGCGGTAACGGCTGTAAATGTGGCGGCCCCACCTTTTAAATTCTGCGACATATCGGTGCATTTGAAGATGAAGGGAGAGCCTCACTGTCACAGACCAAAAACCAACAGGCCAACCTGTAACAAACAATCCAGCCGGGCAGCACCTCATAGAAGAGTCTCGTGTTGGTGCAAGTGTTTCTAAGCTGGGTTATTCGGTTTCTTCAGCACCTCGTGTTGTTGAATATAAGAAAAGTGCAGGTCACTGCGAACCGTCACTCTCCTATAGTTATCTTGTTGTTGCCTTCACTATCTTGCACTTATCATACTGCCGAGACGAAAAAAAAAAATCCTTCCCAATAAATATTCACAGCTTTCAGCAGCGTCTGTTTACCATCTGTCTCTCTGTAGACACTCCTGAATATTTTTTCTCTAATTTTTTTTTCCCGTTTAGTATAGTAGCGCGTTACCAAACGGCTCAAAATCCTGCCCTTCCAAAAGGGTTCGCCCAAGGAAACCGTGCCCGTTCTCTCAGCGGCACTAATTTATCACGTGCAAGCAAACACATCGCCGCTGTCCGGAGCTCCGTGCTCGCGCCTCTACGGTATGCAGCTGATACGCGCACACACAGGCCTTCGGAGAACCTTCCTCACCGTGGACCTGTCGGGGCTAACGAGGTTTTGACGCCTGATCGAATCCTACCGGCGGCGGCACTGGCGCAGGGAGGGCAAGAGCGCTGAGCGCTAATCTCAACGTAAACGCGCTCTTCCAGCGAGAGTTGCAGATACGCTCCTATAGGACCAACATCTCTCACCTTGCGGCTGCGCGGTGGGATATCTTTACTTATGCGTTATGCAGATCTGGGCGCCGGCCCCACATCTTTCTTTCACTCACTCACTGTGCGTGGCTATAGCTAGCCATCGCGCAGTTCGTGTCGGCTCGTCTGCCTGCGTTTCTGATTACACTGCGGCATGGAGGCTCGCGGCGGGGTTTCAGATCAATGCCGAGAGCAGTGCTGTAACTCAGAGTATAGTTACCTGCAGCAGAGCCAAGGCTGCAAGCGACCATCTAGCGCGGGTTCCTGCGAAGCGAGATGTAGTGCGGTGCACCATGCCGCTTTCGCTGCAGCGCTTGTCGCTAGCAGACGACGGTGCGCGGAGGGACACATTTAAGATGCGTTCGCCCTCCTGATTGGTCGAAGAGGCCGGTAGCCTGCGCGCGGTGGTGCACGTAACTACAGGAACGAGGCGTAGGCTGTCCTGCAGGCTTCTGACGCAATGTGCGAGTCTGCGATGCTTTACGTGAAGGAGACCCACCGCAGCGGTATATGCTACAGACTGGCTGCTTAGATTCGTTCCGAAAAGGGACGTCTGGCCTTCGCTTTGCTGGTGTTGTAAGACCGCGTACATTTTTTTTTTTTTTTTTTACCGAGATGCATGTTCGTTAGACTAAGAGTGGCGTTATATAAGGGAGCTCAGTCGGTAAACACGGGCATTTGCAAGCGGCGGTGGTGTTCCTGTAGTGACATATATAGCTGTCGCTGGCAATCGAGCCACTGATGATAACGCACGATCTTTTCATTGGTGTCGCAAGAAGACGCGGTCGAAAGACACGTTGAGTACACTGGAGACGAGGCAGCGTAGAAAAGTAAACACGGCGGTTAGCTCCACCGCAGCTGTTGTATAGAAGGGCATATAGATGTGTAATGAACCGCCTGCACTTGACATATATGTTAGGTAAGCGAGGAGAAGCACGACGTTCGGGAAATTAAGCGTCTTACTTCCCGGACAGATCTATATTGGCAACAGTGTACCTACCGAACGCACGTGGTCGTCGGGCGTCCATGTTGTAATCGTGGCTTATATAGTCGAACACGAGATATCCCGCTTACGTCGGCTACGTCCTGAAAATTGATGGGGAAAGAACAGAAGCAGTTGCCTACGTTTACCTGGAAGTCCCATGTATTGTTCCTACCGGTTGTGTAATTGATAACAACGCCCGCTTTTTTTTTTTTTTTATGACTGGGAAGATACGACGTTTTTGGTAGCCGCGTGCTACAGTTCCCCCAGGGCCTTCAATTATCGACACTTTACTATCCTCACAATTCATATTTTTCTTTCTTTTTCCCTATGCCTTTGAATGTTACGAAAGTAAGTGGCAACTGGTTACAGATTTCAAAGAAGTATCGTCAAAACGGTACTTCTGCTTAAAGGAGCCAGTAAGAGATTACGTGAATGAAGCCACACAGTGAGGTCACGTTTTGGTTTTGGTTAGACTTGTGCGAGCTGACCTTGCCCTTGAGCGCAACGCCAGAACGGAAGTGGACAAGACAAGACCGCGGCGTGCCGTGTCTGCGTCTACGTCGTTATAGTACACATCTTCGAGAACGCAACTTGGCTGCGCAAGCTTCGCTTGTGCAATACTCTTGTCGAGAAAAAAAGCTCGTTTCGCTTCTTGTCCTCCATCTTTCTCGCCTCCTCCGACTCACTGTCCCTGCTATTTTTTTAATTTTTTTTTAAATCTTGCCCATAGCACTTAGTCTTGGCACAGCGACCCGAGTGTGAAACCCACAAGTTCGTTCAAATCGCTGGTCCAGAACTCTTGTCCCGGATGGTATTGCGACAACGTCTCTCACGCCAACGTTACGGAGGCTTGCTAGGCAACGTTGCTGAATTCGCGCCTCCTCCAGTTGCAAGGGGCGAACGGACACCGGATACATGTGGCGCGCAGTCGTGCACTTTGCGTACTTGCAGTACTTCGCAGACGCGGACGGTGTCGCGCGCCGTACTATTACGTGTATACGGTAGCAGTGCGATAGCTGTCAATCAGGGCACAAGAGAACCATGTGCAGGTTACAGTACATGTTCGAACGCGTTTGGCGCAAAGAGTACACGTTAGTACACTTAGTGTCGTTCCTTTTTGGGTTTTACACTTTTTCGAATCGAAGAAAGAAGGGCGGGGGTGGAGGGGTGAAAGTGAGGTGCTATTTTTCGACGTGATAATTGGGGAAAAATCGTTTTTATTGTGTGTGTGTGTGTGTGTGTGTGTGTGTGTGTGTGTGTGTGTGTGTGTGTGTGTGTGTGTGTGTGTGTGTGTGTGTGTGTGTGTGTGTGTGTGTTGAAATATATCGAAAATGGGGTTTTGTTCAGGTTATTCTCACAAATTTAGATTAAAGGATGAGAACCGCGTAACGTCCAGTGGTGCACGCAGCTTGTGAAATGAACTATATACGTCACTGGCGCTCATTTAAGCCAACTTTAACCCGATTTTTGTTAAACGTGTTTAAGGTGTTAGAATCGAGTGAAGTCGGGCTCTATACCCGAAAACCAAAACGCTAATTATACTGTGAAGTTGCGCAGCGTCACACAGCGTTCGATGATCGCCATTTTAAGAGTACCATGACGCCACACTCACAAGCTGCATGTTCTGTACTGCTCATTCATATTATTTTATTTTTCTCCGAGGGTTCTGAGGTCTTGTGTAAGCTATTCGCGGCACCGTCATGGCGTGAACTCGCGGTAAAGAAAGGAAAAAAGAGAGAAAGAAATCCGCAATGCTGCGTAATTGGAGTTCCATCTCCTGTTTCGTACACAACTACAGTTTACTCTGCGTTGTAAAGGCGCTCTGGGGCGGAAAAGAAAATCAAATTAACAAAGAAAGAAAAAAAAAACTAAGAAAACGACAGATATTGTGAAATCCGTTGCGGAGATTGACCTCAAGGCCACGAGGCTCGGGAATGGAATGGATAAATGATAGCTTGGCGGAGAGGGGAGACGAAGGGAAGACGTCTTCTCTTACAGGCGATAGCGACACCGTGGGCGAAAATGGAACGCAACCGATCCATGCAAAAGTGAAAGAAGAAAGTGACAGAGGGAAAGGGAAAGAGAGGAAGAAACTGAAATGTAGAACAGAAGGAACGAAGCACGAAAATAAGTACTCAGAACTGCATTACTCAACCAGAAAGAGAGAGAGAGAAAGAAGTAGAGGAGAGGGTAAGGGCAAGTAGGTTGTACAGAACGAAAGATCTGGAATGCTACTCTTCACTGAAGAACGGCGTTGGGTGAGGTGGAAAGAAAAAAAAAAGAGAGAAAGGTTACCATACTAAAGTGTCACCGCAGTCATGGTAGGACCGCAGTGGATGCTTCTGTGCCATGCACACGGAAACAAAAGCCGTCTAAATCTTTTCTTGGCCCCGCCACGGTGGTCTAGTGGTTATGGCACACGCCTGCTGATCCGAAGGTCGCGGGATCCAATCCCGGCCGCGGCGGGTGCATTTCGATGGGAGCGAAATGTTGAGGCCCGTGTGCTGTGCGATGTCAGTGCATGTTAAAGAACCCCAGGTGGTCGAAATTTCCGGAGCCCTCCACTACGGCGTCTCTCATAATCAGAGCTGGTTTTGGGACGTTAAACCCCACAAATCAATCAATCAGTTTTTTTTTTAGCTGCTTACGACAGTTCGCCACGTTTGAGGAGTCGCATTGCACCCCTAACTGTACATCGTTTCCTTATTGACGTGTGTACATCTCCGCAGCACTGACCAACCTATTACAGTGAAACCTCGTTAATGCGATCCCGCTTGTTACGTTTTTAGGGAGAGTACGTCGTCTCCCCCTCCCTTTTGCAGTGCAACACGTCACGGTTGAAGTGGAAGTTAATTGACAGTTTCGACATTACATGACAATTCATGAACTGTGATGGTGCCGCAGCCGTCGGGCCGATACGGCTGTACCAGGCCCGTAGGCAGGAATTTTTTTCGGGAGGGGCCCAACTGCTGAATGACTTGACTATTTGAGAAAAAAAAACATTCATTTTCATTATTTGTCTTCGGTAAAAATCGCAGTATGTTCAATAAGTGACTTTTTAAATACAACGTTATTAATAGGCTTAAATTTTATGTTATTAGCGCTGCACTGCGTACAGCACTATGCCCCCAACCAAAATTTCGGGAGGGGACCAGGCCCCTAAGCCCAGCCCCCTCGTCCCCCCGGCTACGGGGGGACGAGGGGGCTGGGCTTAGGGGCCTGTGTACAGCCCCGGCTGTACAGGAGTGTACAGCCCCGGCTACGGGCCTGGGCTGTACACTCCTGACTATAGGCTCCTGGCACCACGAGTACTGCAGACCACAGCGGACGACAGACAAGATGTACATATACGTACACAAACACACAAAATGGCGCATTTACACATGGACAGTATAATAAACAGCACCGATCCACAGTATAATTGCACGCTGCCGATACGATTCTCGGAATATGCGTTCTGCATTCCCGTTCCCGTGAAGATAGCGTTAACGAGATTCCACATTCTCACCGCCTGGGCACCGAGCGACGCATGCTGGCAGTGTTGGCACGCACGCGTTGGCGTCGCCGACACCGCGGCCGGTGATGCACTGTGTGCAGACACCGAAGCCCCTGCAACGCCTGCGCTGTCCTCCGTGTCTCTTATGGATTATGCTTCGCATTGCGCAGCAGGCGGCGAGCTCGGGCGCGCCTCTTGAACTCGCGCCAAGCGTCATACGCGTTGTCCCCTGGCTGGCGTGAGGTGGGCGTCGTTATGACGCGCCTGCGCCGCGCCACTCGTTATTTGGCGCAACGTCGCATTGGACGGCGAGGATCAGCAGGAGACGCGCGTGGCCTCGACCTTTACTGGAACTGACGGATGAACAGTTACAGTAGCAGTAGTAGCAGTACAGTAGCATTGCAGCCCTGCATGCGACAACAGTGGCGGGGAGGAAACGATCAGGCGGGTGTGTACCCTCTTCGCAACTATCACCTTTACAGTGTGATCACAAAAATCCTCTGAACAATGCTCGGTAAACTTGGTGATCGCTTCTTCACGTTATACATATAGAGGAAGAATGTACGCGTGGCCTCGACGTGTAGTGCTTACTGTAACTGATGGAGGAACAGTAATAGTGGCACTGGTTCTGCATGCGACATGATTGGCGGGGAGGAAACGATCAGGCGGATGTGCGCCTTCTCTGCGACTGTCACTTCCACAGTGGGGTCACAAGAAATCCTCTGAACAATGCTTGGTAAATATGGCGATTGCCTCTTCGCATTATTGATAAAGAGAGAGACAGTCCTGGTAGCCTGGCCTACGGACCTGTAGTTCACGACTTGGAGCTTCAAGCGCACTGCTAGACTAAACGTCCTCTCCCTCGATCACTTTTCGTTCCCTTTGCGGGACCCTTACACAGCGTAGAGTAGCAAGCTCGTACCCCCTACCTCCTCCTCCTCCTCCTCCTCCTCCTCCTGGCCCAGTTTTAATGACCCAGCTCCGGAACATTAAACGCGCCGAAGATGATCTCGCAGAAAACCGACAGTTTTCTAAAATAAAGTTGTGTATTACCACGATTACCATCTACAATGGGAACAGGCACAAAGGTAATGATATTTGGACATCACATAAAGAAGACCACAATGCTCCCATCGCTATTCGACGAAGTGCAACGTCCCGAACATGAGGCGCACCAGACTATGTCAGCGGAGTCCTTCACTGCAACTCTGAGTTTCATCCTGTCTTTCGACGTGAAGCGTCCCTTCTCTGCCGGCTTCGGTTCAGAGTTGACTTCACGAAGTCGTAATACCACACGCAAATCAATGAGCGTAGCGTTTATACTCCGGTGAGTGCCGCACTTCATGGAATTACCGACAGTGCTGCGAACGATGTCTGCGGCAGAGAAGAAATCACCGAGCTGTTGTTTGTGCCCTCCGAGCTGAGTCACAAAGACCATCACTCTCTGACGCGTTTCGAAGATTGCACGATCGGCTGCTTTTCGCGCATGTTGTAGTAGGACACCGTCTTCATCACTCGTCGGCTCACAGGACAGTGAAGGCACTATTGTGCTTCTTGAGTGCGACTGGCGTGTACACAAACAATATGTGCAGGGTAGCAAACCGGATGCCAGGTTCTGGTTAACCTCCCTGCCTTCCTTCTCACCTCTCTCTATATATAGGTATATGTACACATCTACCGCTCATCGCTACGTCTCTCTCATCTTTCTATATTAACATTTTCTCTTTCCACGCCGTACAGGTAAGCAACCAAATGACTTTCTGGTTGACAGCGTGCCTTTTTCTCTTCCGTTTAGTTCCTTCGTAGCAAACAATAAACGAAAGAAAAGGAGACACTGCCATCAATGGCGTCAACCGCTCTCACTGCATGACTTCGATACAGAACCGGAAACAGTTGCGGTCCCGCCACGCTGGTCTAGTGGCTATATAGTACTCGGCTGCTGATCCGAAGGTCGCGTGATCGAGTCCCGGCCGCGACTGCATTTCGATGGAAGAGAAATGCTGAGGCCCGTGGTGCGATCTCAGTGCGCTTTAAAGAATCCTATAGGTGCATTATAGAATTGTATAGGTGGAAACTTCAGACGATGCTCGAAGTTGCGAGTTCGATCCCTGCAGCCGCGGCGTTTCAAATGTCAATTTAGTTGGTCCTTGACTGACATGGACTGACATGGAGCATAGATAGATAGATAGATAGATAGATAGATAGATAGATAGATAGATAGATAGATAGATAGATAGATAGATAGATAGATAGATAGATAGATAGATAGATAGATAGATAGATAGATAGATAGATAGATAGAAACTGTCAAAGTGATCCAAGCTCGCCAAGAAATGCCTCGCATTTAAAACCATTTCAGGGACTCTCTAACGCCACCACATTAATATCGATAGTAGCGGTACACGTGGTATCAATGTATGCTACACACACAGTATGCACACTATAATGCCGTTTATAACGTTCTCTAGAAACAAACAAATCAATTGATTGATTCGTGGGGTTTGACGTCCCAAAACCAGCTCTGATTACGAGAGACGCCGTAGTGGAGGTCTCCGAAAATTTCGACCACCTGGAGGTTCTTTAACGTGCACTGACATCGCACAACACGCGGGCCTCAACATTTCGCCTCCACCGAAAATGCAGCCGCCGCGGCCGGGATTCGATCCCGCGACCTTCGAATCTGCAGCCGAGTGCCATAACCACTAGACCGCCGTGGCGGGCCAACAAACAAATGAATGAAGCGTACAAACAAATAATGGAAGCGTCTGCTGAAAGCGAGACATCTACGTAAGCTCGCCGCAGGTGCCAACGACGCCTCTGCCGAGTCCGGAAATGACGCCACTCGCGGAAATAACCGGGTCAACTCAACAGCCCGAGTTTTTCGGGCCAGTCTTCTCGAGTTAAAAGTATATGGCGTCGTGACTTTCTTCGGGTATATATACTGTTTACACTGTCGCGCCTGCGGTCGAGGCGGGATAGCCCTGCGGGGGAAGATGGATTAGCTGCGTGGCTGGCAGAAACAATAACAAACCGGACCAAACACGGCTTGCGCAATCCCACATGGAGCGGCGGCGCGCGAGCGTGATGAATTACGAGGAAAATAAAAAAATAAAACTTTAAACGGGTATATAAACAAGCGCCCTCGGCACTGCGTCGTTTATATTTATATTATATATATGTATATACGCATATACGCAGTACCGCCAGTTCCTGCAGCCTTGTTGCTAAAATGAATAAGCGCTCTCTCAACTTACGGGACCGTTTTCTTCCTGAAGGTTATAAACCGGCGCAGTGCTTCGGGCGGTGTTTATTATAGGACCCGCTTCACTGCTGGCCGGCTGTAACAGTCTGAGCCGGCAATTGCCGAAAACGAAGTTTCGCAGAATCGTTCCCGCCGCACTGCGCGGCGTCGTTCCATGCAAAAGCGTTTTCGCAACTTCCCTGGTAAACCGCCGTCTTGATGAGATATCTATATATAGTTTGATTTGTTTCTCTTTAAGTAAGAAGCATTTCTTGGGGAACTTCACCAGCTTTGACCATATCTATGTGACGCAACAAACAGGCGTTGGCAAGAGAAGGCGACGAAGAAGGCACGTGCGTACAGTGCATCTATCTATCTATCTATCTATCTATCTATCTATCTATCTATCTATCTATCTATCTATCTATCTATCTATCTATCTATCTATCTATCTATCTATCTATCTATCTATCTATCTATCTATCTATCTATCTATCTATCTGTCAACCAGTCAGTTTGCACAGGCGCATTAATCCAACTCGTAACACTTGGCTTAATGCCAAAGCAATTCGGCATAGGCAATTTGTATAGCTGACTACTTGTCATGATACCGAATCCTACAATGCAAACAGCTGAAACAAAGGTGAACTACTAGACATTTCTGGGGTTTATGCGTCCCACAACCCCGATATGATTATGAGAGACGCCGTAGTGGAGGGCTCCGGAAATTTCGACTACCTGGGATTCTTTAACGCGCACGGACATCTCACAGTACACGGGCCTCAACGTTTCGCCTCCATGGAAACGCAGCCGCCGCGGGCAGGATTCAATCCTGCGACCTCCGGATCAGCGGCTGAGTACCATAGCCACTCGGCTGCCTTTATGCAGTAGTGGGACGAAGGTATGGGTGCAAGAGAAGAAAGAAGTGCGCACTCAAATTGCCTCGCATTTCACAGAACTACTCGCACCCTTAGTTCATGATCCTTTCTCTTTTTTTTTCTTTTTTTTGCTATCACGTAACATCACAGTGCGGCCAAAGTGTCTTCGACGCCCTGCGAGTGCCGTGAAATCAAAACGGGAGTCCGGCCGTGTTCGCCATGGATGACAAAGGGCAACGTTGAAAGTCATAATTAAGAAAAAAAAGTTTATAAACTGAAGCAGAAAGAATGAAGGGGCGTGACAAGAATTGCAAATAACGTGAAGCGGCCATCCGCTTCTAAAGCGACCGTGATGATTTAGTTTCGAAGTTTCGTCGGAGGTGTTATAAAAGGAATAGGGCGCCACGCACTTCCAAAATAAGCCCTCACTCAGGACTTCTCGATCGATTTGAACTTTCTTTCTTTCTTTCTTTCTTTCTTTCTTTCTTTCTTTCTTTCTTTCTTTCTTTCTTTCTTTCTTTCTTTCTTTCTTTCTTTTTCTCCACACTCTAAGTGGCGGCCTCGGCTGACCCCGATTATCGGACGAAAGACACTTGGGCACCGATCACGCGATTCGTCGATCCGTTTAAAATGTGCGCGTCGCGTCTCACTCGAACTGCAGGCCACTGCGCTAAGTCTTCATATTTCGTACATTATTTTCCCTCTTTTCTCTCTCTCTCTCACTCTCTATTTTTGACGTTTTGTTCTGTTGCACTTCAATTTCAGTGTTGACACGCGCTGTCCTCTTCGCGGGATTACTCTGTCTCTAAACTTTGCACGAAGGATAAAGAATTTCAAAAAAGGAACAGTTCGGTGTTAGTCGCTCGCCTTCTCCCTCAGTGCGCGATAATTTTAGTTGACCTGCGCTGCCAGATGCTATCGACTAAGGTCTCCACGTGCCGTGTATGTACTTTATTGTCGCCGCAGTTTTTCTTTTCTTCCTTCTTCTTCTTTTCTTTCTTTTTTTTTTTTTGTAAGTAGTCGCGCAGAACTTTTCATAGAAGCGATTTCACGAGTTTCTAAACCGCAAGACACCGGTAGATAGATTGCGTGCGTGGGTTGCCTTGTTATTTTGGCCCGCGAAAGCATGCAGCCCGAAGATTGATGGCGCCTCCTTATCGAAGTTACGCGCGGTTGCGAGAAGATAAGAAGGTTATTTAGATAAAGAAGACCAAAACGATTTTCCTTGCAACACAAAATCATGACTGTCAGAGAGAGCAGGCGCCTGGTAAGAGAGAAAACGCGAACAACAACAACAACAAAAGAAATTACAGGTGGCAACGCCATCTAGCGGTTCCCACACCAACTCGCTGTGACGTCATAAATTTTAAAGCTGCCTGCTAGGGCAGATATAATTATTCTCTGGGAAACTGGAATCGCGTTGAGTCCGTATAGTTGGACAGAAAGTTAAAGTAGCGGGTTCAATGACATTCCGTTGAACCAATGCGTACGAAATACTGACAAAAAAAAAAAAAGACTTTGACATGCGTGACGTGATGCTTGCGTTGAAGTCTATAGGTTTTCGTCGCGAAGTTCAATATATCAAACTTTTACCTTGATTTTCTCCTTTATTGTGTTGAACCCACGATCACGAAATCAGCGCTATCAAAGAACAAGCTATCTGTATAACCCTGGTTTACTGTTTTACCTCAGTGTTCTTTTAATGGGTTCTGTCAGAACTATAGTATCGAGAAGCTGGACTTGACGTCACTGACATCAACGAAACTTCATAAGAGACAGAGAGAAAGAGAGCGAAGCGGTAAGCGCCGTCGAGTGGTACAGGAGCAGGGCATTTTCCACATCTACTGTCATGTCCGTGAGTCGTGGCGCTGGCAGGCGCTACCTGTATTACCACAGTAGACGCCAGCACTATAGTGGTATTATTAGTAGTACCGGTATTAGTGCTAGTGCATCCAAGGCACCCAAAAGTGGTGGTCGGGGAACCGACCACCACTTTTGGAAGCGGCCACAACAACTTTCGGAAGCAGTCGTTCCACTCCCACCCGAACGTCGGGTGGGAGTGGAACGACCGCTTCGAGAAGTTATCGAGAAATTACATCGCATTACAGACTGGAGAGGTGGGTGTGCCCTCAGCCACACCGAATTCTCAAAAGGGCCAAGCGGTCGCTTGGCGACAGCTTCAAACCAGAACTTTCCTTAATCCAGTGATCTGGAATCTATGCTACCCAGAACATTATTCGAGCAAATGTAAGTACTGCAATGCTAGGGCTACCCTTGAACATATATGTTATGGGACCCTCAGCAAAGTCCCCACTGGGACGCAGCCTCGGTCCTGGCGCGATGGGAGGCCGCTCTGCTCGGCTCGACCCCGCCAGGGTCCAAGGGCTTATGGCCGACATTAGGCGGGCAAGAGCCCATTTGACGGACACGAAATAAGGTTGCGTCTCCCTCTCACCGTTATGACTGCCTCTTGGCAACAATCCATGGCAGCCAATAACGATGTCAAACGTATAATTAGCGCAAAGAAACCTGGTCAGCGGCAGGCTGCAATTACGAATAAAAGACTTTACGCCGCCATTCCACCCTGCAGATAGTGGACGACTAGCAGAGAGTTGTATACATGGCCACACATGGTATAATGCAAAACGCGCCACATCGCAATAGCTTAGTGTTTGCCGGGTCGATCGATTTACGGTGTTTTACGTCTCAAAACCAAGATATGATCGTGAGAGACGCCGTTGTGGAGGGCTTCGGAAATTTCGACCACCTGGGGTTCTTCAGCGAGGCTTAACGTTCGAAACCAACGTGCACTTTGTAAGGGGGAAAAACAAATATCGTTACAGTGGAGACCTTCGGACCGCATTCGCAATAGTTTTGCACTCGTAAGTACGCTTCGCTGTTGACTAGCCGATTCCACTAGCGATATGTATAGAGTCGTGACAATCTGAAGGTTTTCCTATTTTTACTGTGAATGATTGAGCGGTGGGCAATACATTTGGCTGGATTGAGGAAGACGACGACGAGAGGCTCTGAGCCTTAGTTCTTAGCGTTCAACCTTTGCAGGGAATCATTCTTTCAACCTCAGTTATGATTCCTAAATTGATGTCGTGTCTCTGACTTTTTGTCTTGTCTATTTAATATATTTTCTCAATATAAAACTCTTTTAGGCTCGTGGCCGACCACCCAGGGGTAGGTAGCGCCAAGTTTTTCTAGGACCAACCAACCAACGGACCTTGTTGCTGCCTAGCTTGAGCCGCGCTACCTCTCGCTACTGAGCTGTACTATTCGAAAACTGCAGTCAATCTGAACACTCCTTGAAATATTGAACAATTATGGCGTATAAGACGTTCTTGTTTTCTGTGTGAAAGCGGGCCCTGGCTTGACTTCCTTAAGTCCTTGCAGAAGTCGTACGGAAGTCGCATCTCTCCGAGAAATCCGCGCGTGTGGTGTGTGGCCTAAACTTTGTTTACCCGCTAAATCTTACAAGTATCCACAGAGAGTTAGAAGAAAGAAAGAAAGAGCGGTGGAGGGGTGGCTTTTGTTAACAGAACGACACGATGGCCTCGCCCTACCGCGGGCATAGATCACTCTAAAATAAGTGTCGGTAAATCAGCTCTCTCGCTTTCCTCATACCAGGTAGTGTCGAGACCTGAGTCGTACGCCAAGTGAAGCAGCCACCGAACTCAAGGTGAGGGCCGGGGCTTGAGCAATTGTTCGAGAGCGACCGATGACTAGCAGGAAACACAGACGTACGAAGAGACTAAGTTATCATTTGTTTTTTTTTTTGTTTTGTTTTTTGTTCCTGCAAGGCCGCAGCTTTCTCGCCGAGGAGTTTCGTTCAAAGGGTATACCGCGAACAGCTAGAGCCAACAAGTCGAGTGGAGTCCTGGTTCACTTAACACCATCGAGTCAGGTTAGGTCCCTAAGTGAAGAGATATGCCACGCAGGTAGGGAAATGACACGCGCAAGACGGGGGTGTCAAGCGGGAGACATTCTACAAAGAGTGTTTGGTGCTTTATACGAGGATAGGGTCCGCCGCGGTGGTGTAGTGGTTACGGAACTCGGCTGCCACCCAAAAAAAAAAAAAAAATCCACGCATATCCACGGACTGAATGATGATGAGTGGGCGAAGCTCCGGAGGTTCATCGTAAATCGTGCCGAGTTCCGGATTAATTTAGCCATGCTTCGTGCTGTATGGACAGACAACTGAGTTCTCTAGAATACTGTGGTATTCGTTTCGCATCTTCTACCTTCCAGAAAAGTTGTGAACAACTACTTAAAACTGGGGCTATTGTGATGTAATACGAAACGAAACCGAAACTGAGTGATGCCGGAGTAGACGAAGAGGAACCGGCGTGAACTCGTGACACAAGAGCGCGTGCCAGCGTTCGAGGCAGCTCAGCGTTCGATGAAGACGAAGTGGCTACGACGGACAACTATGGCAGACAAGCCAACGCCTTAAGGAGCTTCGCCCCTAAAACGCGGGTTCGATCCCGGCCGCGGCGGTCGCATTTTCGATGGAGGGGAAAATGCCAGAGGCCCGTGTTCTGTGCTTTGTCAGTGCACGTTAAAGAACCCCCAGGTGGTCTAAATTTCCGGAGCCCTCCACTACGGCCTTTCTCTCTTCTCTATCTCTTTCACTCCCGTTCCCCTACCCCCACCGACGCTTAGCCGTGCTCCCTACATGGGCTGCAGAAATTAGCGTCCTTTCCTAACCGAACCACAATCATCATCATCATACGAGGATAGGGACAAACACATACACGCACGCACGAGGATGCGTGCAAGTGCAAGAACGAGCAATGATCTTAAAAATGATCCGTGACCATGTAGGAACGTAAAAAAAAACGCTAGAAACGTGATGATGTCAAGTTCTAGTACAATGTACGGTGACCATAAAAAAAAATTAATGGAGATAACCATCGGAAATAGGGCCCCAGCCACATGATAGGAAAGCGGTAGATGAACACTCACTCAAGCCCCACTAAAAGTCGCCGCGTCCAAACAACCTCGAGCGGTTCGGACGCTTTTTCCTATCCACGTGTGTGGCTGAAGTGAGGAATAGACGCTATCTTCTGCAGGCATATAGTCTGTTTCAGAAGTTCCGTACAGCACTGTGGAAGCTACAGGCCTCTTCGGCCAATCCGGAGGGCGAATGCATGTTAAACGTGTCCTTCCGCGGCGTGTCATCTGCCAATGGCGGGCGCTGCAGTGGCAGCTGCAGCCTTGGAAGGAGGAAGATGAAGCGGGGCGTGCGTGTCCGAACAATGGCATTTCGTCTCGCTTCGGAAGAATTCTGCGCTCGATGGCCTCGTAGGCCTGGCTCTGCTGCACGGAACTACTGAAACAGACTATAGTTGGGAGCATGGCTTACCGTCGAGGAAGGGGAAGGAAAGTGAAGGAAGGGAACGTAAAGGAGAGGCTACCTTCTCGAGACATAGCCCGCCGGGTTGGTCTATAGTGGTTACCGGGTGCTTGGCTGCACACTCATGGACTCCGGTTCAAACACAGCCGCGCAGGTTGCATTTTCGGAGGAGGAGAAAATGCTAGAGGTCCGTGTACTGTGAATTGATCAGTGCACATTAACGAACCCCAGCATGGACGAAAATTTCCGGAGCCCTCCTCTGCGGTTCTTTCTCCTTTTAGACACTCAGGCATTCGGACATCACGATAACTTATGAAAATTAATGAACTTCAATAAAATCACTTGTGGCTCGTACCCGCACTGAAGATGACGGTGTGTCACGAGCAAGAAAGACACAAAGGAAGAAATAAATCACGTGTAGCTCATATCCACATTACATATGTGTGGGTAGTGAAAAATCTCACAAGGTACTGCAAAGCCTTCGCGGCACGGTCCGCAGTCTTTGCTTATGGACGCCACACACACACACACACACACACACACACACACACACACACACACACACACACACACACACACACACACACACACACACACACACACACACACACACACACACACACACACACACACACACACACACACACACACACACACACACACACACACACACACACACACGCACACACGCACGCACACACACACACTGCTGGCTGTTGGTCGGAAAGTCGCGGCATCGAATCCCGGCCGCGGCGGCTGCATTTCGATGGAGGCGAAATGTTGAGTAATACCGTGTACCGTGCGATGTCAGTGCAGTTTAAAGAACCCCAGGTGGTCGAAATTCGCGGAGCCGTCCACTACGATGTCTCTTCATAATCGTATCGTGTAATTTTTTTTTGTGGGGGGGGGGGGGGGGGAGGCGGTGGACGTGTAAAACTCCCAGAAATGTTAATTCCACCGCTCTCTATAGGTGACGTTAGGGGTCTTTTTCGCATACGCGCACATTTTCGCCGCACAAATTCAAGGTGGTGTGCCAAGTATGGCTCCTCTGGAAAAACAATTCGGGGGTGCAACAGGGTAGACGGAGTAAAGGCGAGACGTTCCGCGGAAAAACAAATTACAAGCATTCCAAGTGGCGACTAGACAACGGCACTCAGCGCGTGCGCATACGAAGCGAAGCTAGAAGGCAAGAGAAGCAAGCCGGCGGCGGCGGTTATTTACGGCAACGCCGCCAGCACAATGCCAGTGTGTCAACCTTCACGGGTAAGGGACTCCCGCCCGCGGGGGCCAGGGATATCCTGTAGAGCCCCGGGTCTTCACTATGCAGCTGCTGAGTAGTGGGACAAAGGACGTCGCGCCGCACGACACCTCGTTCCAGCCAGAAAGAGAGAGAGAGAGTAGAATGTGCAAAAACAAAAAAGCAAACAAGCGAGGTTTGAACCCTGAGGAGGAGAATAAGAGGGAGAGGGGAAGGCAGGCAAGAAAGAATACCCGAGAATAATAAGGTGCTCAAGGCGAGTTATGGGAGAGGGCAGAAAAAGAAAGGGAGGGTTCGGTTCTCAGGTCGTTATATAGGGCACAGAGCGAGAACTCTGCCAAAGGGAAAGGGGAGCAAGCGGGAGGGAAAGCGGCATCTTGTTTTTCAAGGACCGAAGCTATAGCTTCAGCTGTGCCCTACTAGCTGGCTTGGCTCGGTCTATAGGAGCACGCATGGTGCCCGCCGTGCGGCGAGGCACACCTCTCTCCTCCACCGTCAGCACCATCTTTCTCATCCTCAGTTTCTTCCAAAATCCAGTAACGTTGGTCTCTCCACCCATTCTGACTTTGTTTTGGGGCAACCATGCAGCTACCGATTCGCGAAAGCACATAGTATACTTTGCCTCGCTAATTGCGTGCATTGTTGCGGTACTCGCCTATTATGCCACCTATCATAGTCCGAGCACGTGTAGTCGAAGCTCTGTACAACGAAGTCGCACAAATACTTTCCTTATATCCGGACATGCGTTATAACCGTACGCCGGTGTAACTACGACAAACTTTTTGGATTTGCTGCGTTACGTGCAATTACTGTACTTTACAACAAATTATTGGATGTTACGACCAGTCAGTACGTGGCTTGGAAAATAACGAAGAGAGAGAGAGAGAGAGAGAGCAAACATTTATTTTAACGAAGTGAGGGATCTTCCTCGAAGAAACCTGAAATGTAACATGAGGAGTACAAGCAACATTAGGCGCAGCGTTAGGAAACTGGAAGACGACGATATTGACGTGAAATATACAATAAATAAACAAATTCTGGTGTTTTACGTACGAGGACCACGACATTATCGAGACACACCGTTACAGACCACACACCGCATTGCAGATACCCCACATTTCTTTTGACAAGCCCCCGCTTTTCGTTTCCATCGCATTGCGCCCACCGCGAACGTGAATCAAGCCCGCGTCCTCGAGCTTGGCATTGCGACGCCTTGCCTGGTAAGATACCACGGCGCATCATGAATTGGAGAGGACACACGATACACCTCATATTCTGTTCGGTATTACGTGCCATGAGGGTGTTTGATTTATTCTAAGCAGCGTGCTGGCGAACCAAGATCACTAATCGTGTGTGCTTGACAGCCTCACTTGTGCTGAAGATACTGACGCAACTGTGCTATGGAGCTCGTGAAAATCCGGCACCGGCGTTCGTAGCGGGAAAAGTCAGCAGCGCCACCTATATGTGGAGTCGTTGGCCTGGGTAGGCTACTTGTGTAAGCCTCGTGCATATGGCGCACGGCTCCTCGGCAGCGCCGCGCGGAGAGATATGTAAAGTATTATAGAGGAGACGATAGTTTTAATGAATGTTCTCTGTGAGCTTGAACGCGATAGCGTAGCGACGATGCGGACAGGGCCCGATAGCGCTATCGCGTTCCACACTTGAAAGCGAAGCCGAAGCGTCCTCAATTTTTTTTTTAGTTCCCCGTCTCATCCTTTGGTTGAAGTGCCAACGTACAAACGGCAAAAAGGACAGCCCCGAGGAGAGCGTCCTTTCTTGGTCACCCCCACCACCACCATCATCATTATCGATCATCATCACCATCACGGGATGGGCACCGTTATTTCACATTTTACACTGACACGCAGCTCACGCGGTTTGTCAGTTTTTGAGCCAAAGCGGTTTGCGGATAGGTACAGCATCGGTTTTACCAATGACGAAAAAAAGTTTTGTATTTCTCGGTATGGAGAGGAGGGTTAAGTTAGAGAATGAAGCGCTAGGTGGCGTAACAGGTACATAGCAAAGTTGAATAAGACAATGATTACGCTGCAAACGAAAGTGCGGCTGGACAAGATATTTCCTTCTGTCAAGCTTCTAAAAAGTGTTTTCACGGCAGAATCTTAAGGAGTCATCTTTTGACAAATCTCGTAATGCTCGAGAAAGATAAACGGAACGAAGTCTATTAGTTGGTGTGAATTTATGTCCACTATAGAGAGATGAAACGGCTAATCGAGGACGTCATATGAATACAGGTGCTGTTATGGCCTTATGACGCGTGCTGTCATATCGCTGAACCAGCTGATGTGATAAGGATACAAGAGATAACAGGAGATCGATGGGGAAGTCTGTGGGCAAAAAATTTGCCAGCGACGAGATTTAGTTACCATAGAGAGTTGAAATAACCATGGGAGATGGATGGAAAGGATGGCATAATCCGATGACCTCCGGTTGTTGTCCCACGATCTAGGGGTGATTAGGAAAGAGTGTGAAGAAACGTAGCACAGAGAGAGGGGTGGAAAGAACGCGTGGTCGACAAGCACATACGGAAGCACGATGTCACCAGTGTCATTGGCACAATCCTGAAGAAAGCCCAGATGTGCGCGTTGTCTCTTCCCCTAACGCGAATTTGCACTGCTTAAAACTACTGGTAGACTGTAGTTTGATGGTCGCAGCGATGAATGGCAGCGCACAAGGGGGGACGACATGACACGGACAAGAAATGGATGAAAGGCAATTACGTGCTCCCGTGCCTGTCTTTCATGCATTTTTTGTCCATGTTGTATACCGTCACCCTTGCTTTGGGCAGTCGCGTCACAATAGCTGACATGCCTGTGCTTTCATGCCTCGTCAAAGGGGAGTAGTGCAGCGAGAGTTAGCATCATTCAGTTCCGAAAGCGTACATTTTAGTAAGGCCTCTAGTAATGGAGGACCGTTCGCTTTGTGCTCGCGGAACGCCGTCACACCGTTAGGTTCACAAGAACCAGACTATCGATGTACTCATCACGTGATTTACGTTGGCGGCACACAGATTTTAGCGCCTGCCGAAACACACGGACTGTAGAGTATGGGCAGTTATTTCTGCAACTGTACGAGTTTGCTTGACTATCTGTGGACAGTACTGGCCATATAACCACTTATGAGTGGCGACAACCATTTTGGGGACGCGTACATTTATTTAAGTACACGTTGGCTTGGTGCGCGCACATTAACCTTTCACACTGTGCTATGGAGAAGGACGGAAAATGATTGTATAACAACGTATGAATGATGGTGATGAGAAGGAAATGAACTTATGACTTATGTAGTACCGCGGCGCCCCATGGCTCTATGCGAACGCCGTTCGTTCCATTCCGTGACATGCACGAATTGAAATGTGACCTTTTTTTTCTGTGTTTGTTTGTTCTCCATGCTTCTGAACCAAGTCATTTCGAAAAGAGCGCGATCTTGTAGTGGCTGTCCGCTATGGGAAGTCTGTTGCACTTATGACTCCTCAAGGAATGCACGTGGCCGCCCAGAAATAGCGCATCTGGATTGAGTACAAGTCTACGGACATATCCTCGACTGCCTGTAGCAATTTTTCTAGAGCCTAGTGAAAATACGTTCACATAGGAGACTCATCCTGCCAGCTATAGCTCGTTAACTGCGGGACAAACGAGAATAAATTAGTCGATCAATATCAACTTTTTCTTCATTTCAAAAGGCAGACAAAGGAGCGACGAATGAAACCTGTCTTTCGAAACCTTGACGAGCCCGCTGGCCCCATTACAAGGTTTCACGGCAGGACAGAGACAGTCAGGTTATTTCATAATTTCACATAATTGTGTCCCTCGTCCGCTATAACAGCCCCTTGGATTCTTTCCTGCAAGCGGCGGTTCGCCAAATAAGCGCAGCTCCAGTTTCGGCCACTTACTGCACAGTTCTAAGTGAGATTCAAAGGTCTGCATACCTTCACTTTCTAACGACCACCCTTCCTCCTCCACCTCTCTCTCTCCCTCTCTCTCGCTGTACTTCTTATTCAGCCATGCACAAAAGGACTCTCAAAAAGGCGAGAGGGCGAAGAAAAACAAGACGGAACCAAGAGGACGCAAGGAGTGGAAACAAGTCGTCGAGAAATTAGCCGGCTTTTCGGAGTGCGCACTCAGGAGGGTTCCGCATTTGTCGTCTTTCTCTCTCTCTCTGCACGGGCCACAGCCGCAGCCACCTAGGCTGCTCGCAACACTCATGTCTCCTCTCCCCTGCAACTTAACCCCCCCTCTCTTTCGCTCTCTCCTGCCTGCAATGCGGCGCATTTGGCAGTGGCCGTGACTGCGTCGTCGCATTCGTCGAGGAGCCTCGGCGCTCTTCTGGAAGCGCCGAAGCATCAAAGTGGCCGCGACACACTCAGTTTCTCCTTTGCGACTTCGACTGCACCCGGGAGTCCCTGCTGGAATGTCGTGGAGTCACTGGAAAAAAAAATTGCAGTGACTCTGTAGGATATCGTTTCCAGGACCCTTGAGATGAGACGTTTACGTGAGTGCGCGCGCATGTGTTATGCGCACACGTGCGAGCTATAAAAGTGTTTTGGCGTTGTGTACCCGAGAGCCTTTGAGCACGCACAGCCTTGGGTTCTTTTGTAGTCCCCTTGGTTAAGAGAGAGAACAAAAGAACGCTGGGCTCCTAGTGCTACGGGCTCCCATAGGTGAAAGGGGGGCGGGGGGGGGCTATCCATGGTATTACCAAAACAGAGCGGGAGGGGGGTGGATACGAAGTTATTGATAAGATGGAATAATTTTTGGGTAGTATGGGAACCCACCTGGAGGCGGTGTAAAACTATCAAAACGCACGATGTAAAGGTGGCGTTTGGATGCCGCGCCATATTGGGCAGATGAGTGTTCAGTTTTGTCTTTGTAATAACCAAATAAAGGGCACTGCAGTCGAATTATCCGCTTGGATATGGACGTATGAGCGAATTTGACATTACACGTCGACGCTGTTAATTTGAGGCAACGGGCCTTCAAGACTGAGAAATTATTCGTGCAAAAGTTCCAGGTGGCGGAGCCCACGAATCGGCCCAACGATACCCACTGCCTGCGACGCAATGTGTAGGTCGTGAGTCTGTCCTTTATCCTTTAGAGACAAAGCCCCACAGCGGTGGTTCCAAGGCCTGATGGCGAGTATGTACAGATGAAATGAAGCGTATGCGTAATGTTTACGCTACAAAATAAGTTTTAAAATAATTAGCATAGAGATATTTAAGTCTCGCTCTTCATTTATCAAATTTACTGCTCCCCTAGGGGGGGCGATGAATTTGCAAAGGCACACTCATTTCGCAAGGAGCACAAATGTTCCTGCACTGCTTCATGGGCTTGGGATAGGTCTTCGTACAGAAGTACCTCGGTGGAGTGCGCTCTCTCACTCAACGCCCATGGCTTTGGATTTGGCTTGGCTGCAAACGTATGGCTGTTTCAGGCGCTCGTAGAGGCGTGAGTCCCTTCTTGTTCACAGTGCCACGTCAGCTCCGTTGCATCCTCGCAGAACGGAAAACGTAAGCACTTACGTGGTAGTTGCACCGCTCGCACAGCAGTAGTGCCTGCTGGTTGACGATCGGCTTTGTTACGCAACACTGTTGCTCGCAAAGAACTCAGCTTTACAGGTGGCCAGTGTGCTACCTGGTTGCGTGTTTACAAAAAGAACTTTCTCGGGTGCAACCTCTCGCGAGGCACGTGCAACGTTCTCCAACGCCAGTTCCGGTTCACGTCCGACCTTCCGCGTCGATGAGGACGACGGTGTACGGGTTGACAGATTACGGCATGCCAGATGAGATGAATATGCATGCGCTCGCCTCGTGCGAGTTCCCAAGGAGGCACGACGAAGGGCGCCGCATGACTGAACCCCGGAGGTATACGGTGGCGAAATGATTCGCACGAATCGATGACTACACCACCGGAACGGCGGCGTCGCTTGGCGGCCCAGAAGCGCTACGGCTTCACCGCGGCAACGACTCGATTTCGTCTGTCCACAAACAGCGCGCCGATTCGATATCTTCTTTTTCGTATGGTTAGTGTACGCCGATAGTATAATAACTGTCGCTATATATAGTGAGTAGCACTGGAATGCAGCGTCTGAAGCAGATGTATCGTCATCAAGTCTCAGCCACTCAGGGAAATAAACGTGGTACTTAAATAAGGTGAACAGGCCGTGGACCGAGTGCCATCAACGCTGGTCCAGGCTGGAGAAATGGTTTGAAGTAACAACAGACATAAAGTACGGAAGCTAATGGGGTACGGTTGTGGTTATAGGCGTCAAAGAGCATGTTAACGCGATAACGTTAACGAGATGGCGTCGCTGAAAATACGTTGTCGGCGGCGTTAGCCACGAGCCAAAAGAATTCTCATGAATTCCAAGGATGAAAAGAGCGATGTTGCCAACCTGGATCACAGATACCACCAGTGGTAACATACAGCAGGCTGGCACTCACTATCTCACCGAGACGTACCAGCCAAATGCTGTAGACACAAGGCAATGGTCCAAGTGACAATCGCTGTGTTACTAGTGGCCCCTGTGCTCTGCATATGTATGCAAACGGGCTACGGCAACGTTATCGCGTTCTACTTTTAAAGTTGAAACTTAAGCTTCCTCGAATGTTTGTTGGGCAGACACACAATTCTTACGCTGTATGAGCAACTGTTTACATAGTGCTATAAGACCTTCCACCCACCGCCAGGAGGGTAGTACGCATTGCGTCTCTGACCCATGAGCAACAATTTTTCATGCTTGTTCGAGCAAATTTCTATCAATCACCAGTAAACTGATGATCGCTGCCACCCGTGACAGATAAATTTTCCGGGGGGGGGGGGGGGTAACGAAATAATGCGTACGCATTAAAAGAAAAGTAGCAATTTCTTATATTCGCCTTGCTATTCGGTTAACGGCTAGAGCAGTCGTAACAGCGCGGGCTAAAGCTTTATGTCGAGGGAACCTGAAGTCCGTATCGTCGGTGTACAGGTTCTGTACTTTGTGTTCCTCGCTCCCCACCTAGTTCTACAGACTATTTTACGAGTGCACTTATGCGTGTTCGTCTCGGACTGTGAACTTTGCCGTCTAGTGTAAAGACTAAATGAACGGCACTGCAATAGATTCATGCGCTTGAAAACCGCTCGTGCGAATGTATCCGGCATTTCAACTACCTCGGTAACTTGACGCCGCCACGTACGAAACTGAAGAATACTTCGTGCAACAGCCCAAGATGGCGACTCCCCATCGGTCGAAAATAAAGTTCTCCGTGTAGCCGTCTCAGACGCTCTGAACCACAGCCGGTTCTGCGTAAGCGACGCTCGGCAAGTCAAGTGAGACCGCGCCGCGTATAGATTGTTCTTTATCTATACACCATCCGATACGCCTCGCATATCGCTTAACCGTCCACTTCAGATATGTCTTCCGATATCGGCCCGATGGAGGATTTAATATTCATTGACGCAATGTAGCGCGTGTGGCCGTTATAAGCGATATGAACTCGATAGCTAACAAGATGTCTGCGGTGCTTCGATGCGTATACAATGTCAGGCCCGAAAGAGAGAGCCCTTAACTATTCAGTGGTAACACAGATGACGCTTTGCGCGACCCTCTGTTATGTTTCGCAAAGATTGAAGCGCGCATCCTTTTTGGTAGCTCAAACATGGAGTTTACGAAAGAACACGGCGTTGCGAAGGCATGGTCGTCTCGTTCAGGAGAGCGCGCAGTAAATTTTTTTTTACTGTTTCCTTAAGTTCTTAGCTAAATGGTATCACACGAATGAGTATACTGACGTTCACGAAACGCTCAGTGTACTTAATTAATAATTATTAATTAATTCTTGTCGTTTTACTTATCCGTGCGTAAGTTGTCTGTTGGCGAGCTATAGGTAGAATGCATCATCATCATCATCATCATCATCATCACGAGCATCATGATCAGCCTGTCTACGCCCACTGCAGGGCAAAGGCCTCTCCCATAGATCTCCAATTATCCCTGTCCCGTGCTAACTGGGCCCAATTTAGCCCCGCTAACTTCGTGATCTCATATGCATACATAACTTTCTGCCGCCCCCCGCCACGCATGCCTTCTCCTCTAGGAATCCACTCTGTTACCCTTAATGACCAACGGTTGTCTTGTCTTCGCATTACATGACCCGCTCACGTCCATTTCTTCTTCTTAATTTCTATTAATACGTCCTTAACACACGTTTGTTCCCTAACCCACACCGCTCTCATCTTGCCCCGTAATGTTACACCTGCCATTTTCCGTTCCATTATTCGCTGCGGCGAACACGTCTAAGCTTGAATTCTTCCCTCTCCAAATACATCGGCATATACGATCTGCGGTTCTCACGGAGGCGTCACAGCATCCACATATTGCAGGTGACCTGGCTGGCTGGGTTATGGGCACAAAATTCACCGCTACCGGTACCTATTTCAAACGGGGCTGCATGCGTTTCTTTGTGTCATTCTGGAACTCTCCATATATGCGCATTGCTCGCGACAAATCTATGGAATAACAACAACAACAACAAAAAAAGCATCACTGGAGACCGGATAGCGTCCCTGTTCTTCGCTGGCTCCAGGAGCGAAAAGGGAACCGCCCGGCAACCTAACATATCGTAACTACGATCAGATGGCATAGTACGTCCTCAGCCGCTGCACATGCACACTATGTCTCCTGGACGCAAGCCCGACGACAGTGCTGATGATTCAATCTCATAAAATTGGCGAGAGAAACGCGCCCGACGATGCGATAAGGGCCTTTGTATAGTTGGGCAAAAATTCGGAAGAGAGGCGAGCCACATGTGACGGGAATTGACAGCCACACGAAGAAGAAGAAGAAGAAGATAGAATTTAATGAGAGGAAAGGAGGAAAAGCCCTTAGGAAAAACACTACCGAAATGGCATTGCGAAATCTGGGCATTCCATTATCAAGCACTGTAATTCTTTCATTCGAGTCTTCCGTGCTGGGACACGCGAACAGGAATATATATGCCTTGCTCTACAAAAGTTCATTACGGATTCGAATCGATTTGCTTGTTCACTTATTAGATTCTAATTACTTATTCCATTATTCTCTATACCATTGAGTGATTGTCATTTTATTTATTAAGTTATTTCGTATCGAAAGATTACGTTTGTAATATTCAAATTCACATCAGATTCACATCACATCACACCTTTCAGGTAGTATAACTTAGTAAATTAAACTCAAATCCCCCCGAGTCTTGGCTAATCCCCCCAAGTGGGTAGATGCCAAATGTAAAAGATCATCATCATCATCATCATTATCAGATGTCGGCCTGGAGAATGAGTCTCTGGCCTGCTACTCCTCACAGGGGTGAGGGGAAAATGGATAAATAGAGATAGAGGGAGGTATGAGAGGTGACGATGATAAAGTACAATGAGTCACTATACAAGTCCTATAAGCGGATGTGCATCATGCGCAGTAGTCTTTACAGCACAGTATTAGAGATGGCGTCTAAACCTGTGTCACACATACACAAAAAAATAAAAGGGCCTTGAAGTTGCGTTGGGCGTGGTCTGTATGCTTTCATGCACCTAAAAGTTTCCTCCTGCGAAAAGGGCCGGGAGTCCAAACTATCTACCACGCACTGAAGTGTTCTCCTTTCGGCCGAGTACTGAGGGCACACGCAGAGGATATGGGTGTCTAGTCTCTGATGTGTGACACACGCGGCAATCGGCACTCTCTTCCTATCCGATCTTAAAGAGATATCTACGAGTGTAGGCAACACCCAACCGTAGTCTGTGCAATCGCCCCGCGAGCTCTACGGGAACAGAAGCGAGCGAAGTGTGCATTTCCCAGCCAAGCGCTTGACGCCGGGACCCGTCCAGCACTCATCTTCTTCGCTACACTAACTATAGAGCTGTCGTTGCTTCAAAATTCGGACCCGAACCTGACCTCATCTGTCGCAAGCGTCTCGCCGAGCCTCTTTGAAAGACAAGATAAAAGTATACATAAACGGTTGTGCAACCCCCTTATTATGCAGGGTATTGCGGCATACCGTTTTGCATCGACACCGAGCTTGAAATGGTCAAGCGTGTCATTTCAGTCGCGGCATAGCACACAAGCCCCAAATGGGTGCATCTTCTGACGCCGGGACAAACACTCTTCAGCTAACGGCATAAGAATGAATATCGCGCGTTTAAGGAACCGGCCATGCCCGTTTTCGCGAAATTCCCCCATGTGTCATCTGCGCCCTATTGCGTGCTTACTAGCCGTGTTTCCGAATGTGACGTAAGCGCTGGAAACGCTATTGTTGCCACCTCCCGCGGTTGCTGTATCACGTGATCTCGAAGCGCGGAAGGTGACGTAATAACGTCGGCGGCGCTAGTCGGCGCCTATGTATACTATACAGAAGCTCGCATTGTGGGACGAAGCTCGTAGCTTTCTATAGGATCACTTTCGCAAAACGGGACGCCCCTCCCCCTTTGCGCGCGGTTAGCTATTCGGATGATTTCACAACTATATATCGTCGTTCGCCACTTCCTCTGACAGCCGCGAAGAATGGGGCTGTCAGCGCTGTCGCGTTGGGCTGAATGGCAGCTCTTGTGCATGAAACGTTTGCTCTGTCGAAAGGCGCATTCCCCGGCGTCTCTCCTTTTTTTATTGTTTACTTTATTGCGGAGGAAAAAGTTTAAAAAGAAGTTTGAGAAGAAATATTTTTCTCGGCATGTTTCTATACCGGCTTAAAAATAAAACATTTTTCCCAGACACCTCATTGTGTGCCCGTGGCACATCGTGCTACGGGCACACAGTGCGCTTCGATACTCGAAGCACAAGAGAAGGAAGTGCACGCGCCCCTTGCTTTCGCGATGATTTTTGCGCACATCCATCACCAACGACGCCGACACACAAGTGAGACAATACGAGCTCCGCTTGAAAATAACACGCGAGCGTCCTCGACTTGTGCCCAAAACCGAGAGCAGCCACCGTGTAGTGTTATAACCAAGGATCGAACCCTGCCACACTCCTTGTTCAACGGCAGAGCACCGTCTGTCCACTAAGACACCGCGAAACAGGTGGGTCGTTTCGCAGACAAACTTCAGCAAGAGCGTGCAACATAAGCAGCTACGGCTAGCTGCCTTTACGTGCGACATCAGATGATTTGTCCAACGTTTGTACTCTATATATGAAGAAGTGTTCTTGCCGAACATTCTACGAGCAGGTCCTAATGGCCATACGTTTAGTGACCACGTGGCACGAACAACATGTACCTGTACCATGCACGCGGCGTCCAGGTCTTCACTATGTACAAGAGTGGCGCGGTTGTCATGTCACCGCGTGCGTGTACTTATTCAGTAGTCTCGGTGGGCGCGATCGATCTTCTTTTGCCCGAAATCTGTCGGCGGCCGCTACGTGACAGCCCGCGGAGATGACGTGACAGCCGGGGATGAGTTGTCGCTGGCACGCAGCATATATATCGGGCGACTTCGTGTGTCAACTGCGCTGTCACGCAATGCACGCCCAGTGCGGTGTACGTACGCGTTCGTGTGCGTGAACTTGCGTGGTACGCGTCAGTGTGTACCTACGACAGTGTGCGTGCGTGAAGAGCCCTGATATTCGAATATTGTGGTCTGCGCGTAAATGTTCCTAGAAGTGTTGATGTATGTATGTATGTATGTATGTATGTATGTATGTATGTATGTATGTATGTATGTATGTATGTATGTATGTATGTATGTATGTATGTATGTATGTATGTATGTATGTATGTATGCGCGGTTGCAGTGTTCGCCGGCACGCAGTGCTGCATGCATCAGCGTGTTCTTGAACGTATCTGAGAGAAGAGGGCAGGCTATACGTGCGAGGTGGCTTTAACGGAGACACGACCGACAGCTGCGCGCGATGGTTGGTGTAGGCTTGCTGTGTTGATCGGGTATATACGCACTTGAGAAAAAGCGTGGACAAGTGAAGTACATTACAGGCTCGGGTGTATAAGACGCCGTGCCGCGAGGGACGAGGCGTTCGACGAGAAGTCAGAAAAATAAAAAGAAATGGAAGGAAAAAGAGAATATTGATGTGAGGGTAGAGAGTAGCTACTTTTATTCTTTGTGCTTTCGGTTCCTGAGTGATCGATGATATAAGGTGGACGTCAGGTAGCGTTTTTTTTTTTTTCCTTTTTTGGTCCTGTACGGTCTAAGGTCGATCGGTCCGGCATGCTTATTTCGCGATTGTGTAGGCCCTTGTGATACTATACGAACGATTATACGGGTTCGATTCCTGGCGGCAGCGGAGTCGTAGTTAGATGGCATCGAGAGGTCGAGACAAGCAAGGGCAGTGAGGTAAATCATATGCACCTGCCTGTCGTGGTTCTGGCCCGTAGATGAATAAACGAATCAATGTAGTGAGTGAGATTGTTGGGTTGAGGTCAATGCGGATAGAAACCGAATGAATGAATGAATGAATGAATGAATGAATGAATGAATGAATGAATGAATGAATGAATGAATGAATGAATTCGCGAGCGTCGCGTATGAGTGCGTGGCGTCATTCACTATGATGCAGCTGGATTGGGCATCCTGACCCTATGAAAAGTGTGTGTGTGTGCGTGCGTGCGTGCGTGCGTGCGTGTGTGTGTGTGTGTGTGTGTGTGTGTGTGTGTGTGTGTGTGTGTGTGTGTGTGTGTCGCACGCTCCGTAGTACAAAGAAAAACAAAGAAACAGCTTTCGAACATTCCAGCTCGTACACCACATCTTAGCAAGGTTCGATACCGGCTTGGAACACGCACAACGTGGACGGGCCCGACACAAATACGGGTACAATTATTTTCGTGTTGACTCTCTCCGTCTCTATATACACGGAGGACCCCAGTCAACTCCCCGGCATTCCGCGTTGACCCACAGCAGCAGAAAAAATCAACTACAACAACGTCAATACCTATCTCCCGTACAACGTCGCAGTTCTTTACAACCTACCGTGGCGTAGTTGTGTTCGTCCACTATATATACACCGGTCGCAGTGTGCGCCCTGCTGCTCGCCGGGGGAGTAATTACAGAGAGCCGACCGAGCGGAGCTGAGACAAAAGCAAGGGCCACGCTCGAAAACAACCTCCAGCTGCAAAGATGACAAAAGTAAAAGGAAAATACCGCGGTGCCCTGTCGTGCGAGAAAGGCCCACGCACGGGTTCTCGCGCAGTAGTGCCAGTCGTGCTGTACGCAAATACATGACAGCGCAGAGGGGCGGCATGAGGACTATAGGAGGACAGGTGAAGTGCTGCTGCGGTGGCGTGCTATACACATGGCGAAACACGTGTACAAACTCAAACACTCAAACACACACACACACACACACACACACACACACACACACACACACACACACACACACACACACACACACACACACACACACACACACACACACACACACACACGCGCGCGCGCGCGCGCGCGCGCGCGCTCGTGAATTCAAACTTAAACGCTAGTACATGTCCTCGCACATGCTTGTAAACACGAACGTGCGTATGAAACACGCACGAACTCGTACGAGCAGACCCCGTCGCCCGCACACACTGAACACACACGCTACCTCGAACAGACATGGACGCTCAAGTTTTATCTGTAGAGATTTACAAGACCTGAGAGAAACTAAAACGAAGAAAAAAAACTGAAGACATACAAGTACGTACTGACTTACGTACTCACGCACGCACGAATTTGAATGTGCACACGCACTGCAAGATCTCGCGTGTCGACGCAAACACGCGCTTGTAGTACACCAATGTACCCGCACCTGTTCGTGCGTGGATATGCGTAGTCGCGGTGCTATTCTAGGATGCACCCCCCTCTCCGCGTTTGAGTGAAGCAGCTTTTGATGTAAACAAGATATACTATGGCGTGTGTAAGTTTTAGTTGTACATGTACATAGAACGTCGCCTCTCCAATAGTGGCTACGGCTATAGCCACGACGTTGGTCTAGTGGATACGGTGTTCGACTGCGGACCCGGAAGAGGAGGCGGTCGGGTTTCGATAGAGGCGGAAATGTAGAGGCTCATGTTTTCGGTGCCTTATCATTGCACATGAAAAAAATTCCAGGAGGTCAATATTTCCGGCACCGTGCACTGCGGTGTGCTGCGTAATCATATCACGGTGTTGGCACGTAAAAGAAAAAACAAAAACAAAAGAAACAGCAATTATTGTTCGAAGTATATAAGCCTGTCTTAGAGTGCCGAAACTATGCACGCCAATGCCGCATACGCGCGTGCTCTCGACGAAACAAAGCCCAAATTCTTAGGAAATGCCCGACTACGTGCTGTTCTGACAAACGCAATCGTTTTACGAGAAGTGTTTTGGGTGCGTCAGGCAGCGATGCCACACACGTGATGTATATGTGTCATCGTGTGCTTACCTGGTTTAAAGAGCGAATTACTACTGATCAGGACGAAGACGTCTTTTGCGCAGTTGTGAGTGATAATAAAAGCCCCCCGACGTATCGCCCGCTTCGAAACTTCAGAAAGTGTAGAAAGAGAGATTGTTTAATAAATGGTGTTTATTGGCTGAGATAGATAGATAGATAGATAGATAGATAGATAGATAGATAGATAGATAGATAGATAGATAGATAGATAGATAGATAGATAGATAGATAGATAGATAGATAGATAGATAGATAGATAGATGTGTGCGCGCGCACTTACACAAGAAAAGAAATCGAAATGTCCAATGACTCTCCAAACACAAGAAAGGGCAGTCCGGTCACACTTTTCGTTTATTACTGACGCTATGACGTCAGCACTTAGTGCTCTCATATCTCCTATCGCCGGCTGTTGTCTGCCGTCCAATTGTGTAGAGTTCGATCCACTGACGTGTTCGCGGCCCGGGATAACATCGCCGGTTTTCCACTGTCTTCGATGTTTTGTTTTTCGGGAATGCTTCGACGGAAAGATTTCGAGATGCACGAAGAAAAACACTTAAAAAAAAAAAAAGAAAGAATGACAGGACAAGGCTAGACAAGACGCACTTTCGTCCGGCGACGGTTGTTCAGTCACGAACGCTTGCTTCTACAAGGGCATTAGCTAAAGTTGTCCGGCACGCACCAAGCTGTATATACTGCCTCTCGCTCGGGGGACCAAACAAACGGAACGATCGCCCGACGAATGACGTCAAACGGCTCGTCGTTCCCGCTAGCACAGAACGAGAAACAGAACGACGTCAACTCAAAGTGTCTCCTCCGGACGTATACATACGGTTCATATTTCTCTGTTAAGCACGAGTGTTCTTCGTGTATATGACGCTACGGTATACGGCGATGCATGTCCGATGTATTAAAGACGAATAGTCTTTCTTGGGATACTTGAACGCAGAAATTTTGGTTTGTCTTTCTGTTTGTCAGTCTGTCACATGATTCAGCCACCCGGCCAAAGTTTAAGCACTCGCCTAACGCCCAGCCATCTTGAACTGGCAGCTGCGTTCATACTTGAGAACATTGTCGATCAAAAAGCAAATATTACGCATATCTGAGGGGCAATATCAATACGTACGTAAGTATTAGGTGGTGTGTTCCTTTACTAGAAAATACATAGGCACGCAATTCTGAAGACCCTAGTGTTTCTTAGGCTGCGCTAAAAATGCGACGCTATGCACGAAAAAGGCCTCTGCCGACGATTTGGTGCTGCCAGTTGCCCAGGAATTCTGCACAAGCTCACGTTTCCCGACGGCGCTGCCAGATGGCGTCCATATCTCACGCAGCGTAGTACGGCCGGCAGAAGACCATCGTCCTTCGACGACATTTGCAGCGAAGCACGCAGATACGCGGCCAGTTTTTATTCCTCTTACGTATTGAACGGCATCCTAAAAAAATAAAGTTTGGTTCATTCGCGCGAATCAAGGAGACGCAAAAGCTTCACTTTGAGCGACGCTTGGGAGACGAATAAAGAAAACCTACACGAGGTCCTGGTTCATGATGACACTGATATACACTACCTTTGGCGACAATGCCACACAACGTGAACGACTCTAATAAAGGAATATTCGTTTCGAAACGTACTTCACGGTGTATATTTGTTGTAGAGTTTCAGGGGATGAAACAATTTTGAAGTAATTTTTCTGGTATGCGGAATACTTAAACGCACCTCTTAAACGTAACCGTTAAAGGGTTAACTTGAAAACGATGGAAGAGTCCTGGAGTGGGCGTAGACATGATGATGATGATGACTACGACGACTGTGGTCGTGGTGATGGTGATGATAATGACGGTGATGCAGAAGAGGAAGATGAAGAAGCGTAAACCAAAGAGAGGTTGTTCGCATTCTATTGCGCTACAGTTACTTCTAAGCTCACCCTGAGCACTGATGCCAGTAAAGTTTAGAGAAGCCCTGTAACCAGGAACTCCAAAAATCGAGCTAGCGAGCTGCTTGATTTATTAAAGGAATTGTGCTGGTTATACCCTATGTTCGTTACGCAGAATATCATCAGGCATTATTTGTAGCTTTCTGCGTGGTTGCCCGGTGAACGGACTTAGCAACGGGCAAAACTGCGGTAGTAGTCCAGGTGCGGCTGTATGTAGATTGATTCTATGCTACCCTTATGGAATGCTTTCATTTACTTTAAACGTCAGCCGAAAAGTTGTCGATACCTTGCGAGTAACGCTTTCCCGACACTAAGCGATACTTTGCGAGGCTCTGGGGAGACTCGACGTTATCAAGTGAGAATTTGTGAGTGCGAACTAGACTTGACGAGAGCCCACTAGACGTGTTGAGTCATCGCGAGGTATCGTGTAGCGATTCGCAATTATGTTTCGCATCAAACAAACAAACAAAAAAATCGGTTACGAGCGCTTTCTTGTTCTTCGCCATTGAAATCGCGGTCATTGTGCAGAGTAGTTGAGCAAAAATATACTATAGTTGGCAGTTACATATCGATGTTTTTGCTACGTTTATGTTTGTGTTATATACAAAAACGACGACTTCCTTTATAGAACCTTCCCCCACCCCCCACCCTCTTTTTTTTTTTCTTGTGCTTAATAAGGGTACTATATGATGTTTAAAATGAGCAAGCGATATCAAAACAAATATTGCCAGTTTTTGTTCGATAAAACAGTTATACGCTTGCGAACTTAGAAACAGGTGAGTAAATTGACCGTGTCCGGCAGTGACAAAGATTGTATAGAGAACCTCGTAGCAACGAAGAAACCAGAGAAATCGCTGTTAAGTGCGCTCTATTAGCAGCACAACACGAATGGAACAAGTATGCCTTCAGCGAACGGAACAAAGAGAGATCAAAACGAAAACAATAAAGAAAGAAACAGAAATAGGAAACAAGACACACAAACAGTCCAAAAAAATATCTACCATCGAACGCATCTAAGGGTCGTTCGAGCGCGCCTAGCTGTTCTCGAGATTTCAGAGGCCGACCTGGAAACACGACAGTCGTCAATGGATTGAGGGGAGGGGAAACACTTGGAAGTGTTGGCGTGTGTATGTTGAGAGGGAGGGTATTACGGGAGGTTAATGGAGTCCATCAGGGAGGGGGAGGGGTGGAGGAGATGGGTGTAAAGGGGGGGGGGGGGGTAGGTTTAGAGACACAAGCACAGGCTATTGATTGGCAGCTATGTAGAAGGCATGCAAGTCGTACAGAAGCCGGACGAACTGCAATGCCCGACTGTTGATCGAAGCATTAACCCCCCCGCCCCCCCCCCCTCTCTCTCTCTTCGCTCCCACCCTTTTCTTTTTTCCATGGCAGATGGTCGCTATCGGGGTCAGCTGTACGTCATGATGTCCTCCTGCCTGTCTCTTTAACCTCGTCTTTCTCCTAGAAGAAGCGAGATCAAATGGGGACGTTTCGTCAGTAGTGCTTTATATAAAAGGAACAGCGCTACAATCGAGTCTTTTTGTTGCGCCCGTGTAGACGAACTTTCGTAAGCTGGAGCGCTAGCGTTGGCTATTGATCATATGTATGCGTGAAGCCAATAGTAAACACATATCTATAGTACACAACTGTCACGAATACTGCTTGCCGCTGAACAGTACGCGCAAATAGTTATAGATCAACGTACGTATAGCCGCCCTTAATTCAGAAAAGCGTCGGTTGATTGATGCTTGCAGCCCTCGGAGAAGGGAACTTACCGATGTTGGTGTATATAGTGCAGCGTCTTCTCCTTGCAAGAGCGATGGTGTCGGTTTGGGGAAAGGGTAGTTTACCGATACTAAAATTAACGTTTCTCGTTTTAGTGTCCCCTCAAGCCAGGATTGTTCACGTCGAACTTTAAAGGGTCCTGAGTAATTATGAGCGCTCAGTAGAGTGCACCGTGCGGCCTTCAGTTCAGGCGACCTTTATTACATGTATGCACGCAGTCGTCCGTGTGTGTTGTGAACTTCTATCGAGGTTGAGTCACCAAATGAGCTTCGTTGTCGAATGTGTCACTTGACAGCAACAGAAAGCAGAACGCATTTCCGCGCCGGAATGCTTGACGCTTAGGTATACCCGGACAGCTGCTCAAATAATACGTCGTATAAAACAAACCATCGTAGCATTATTATCGCTTACATGAGCCGATACGTGGGATTATGATTTTGCGTGAAGAACGGGAGGCCGTTTGCGCGGGTATGAAGTCAATGTATTCTTCTTGCGCCTACTATAGACCTATCTATCTATCTATCTATCTATCTATCTATCTATCTATCTATCTATCTATCTATCTATCTATCTATCTATCTATCTATCTATCTATCTATCTATCTGTCTATCTGTCTGTCTGTCTGTCTGTCTGTCTGTCTGTCTGTCTGTCTGTGTACGCGTAATTTGGGTTAATATGTGATGACTGCATGTACCGCAGTCATCAACGAAACAAAGCTAACCCCTTTGAGATTGTCATTAAAATTTTTTTTCAGTATATCTCTCTTAAAAGGTATAACCGATGACTATAGGTTTCATCCTGCACGTTCCAAGATGAGAAAGGAAAACGAAAAGGAAACACTTACAGGAAACGATAATGACGCAAATTGACGTCAAAGAGTACGTTATGGTCCACTCAGTCGAACCAGCTGACATTCATTACGGCTTGGCGAGAGACCATTTAGGGAGAAGAGACGAGATAAGCTGTAGCCGACGGCACGCAGTGGACGCACTTACATTTGCACTCCAGATGGTGCGGATACCGACTTCACTGAAATATGTGGGTCACGACTTCGTGCCTCTATGCTTTTCGTGTGAAGCGTTATACACCGCCTACTAGTTCGTGCTATAACTCGATATAATTAGCAAATTGTTGATACGTTCGTACATTAATTAATACGGAAAGATATTAAAATTGCTGTTGAACTGCAGCAGGGAGGAAGAGGGGGTGGGAGGAAGGCACTGGACGCGCCAAAAAAGATTCCGAGCGTGGGCATGCCGTTGAGTTTGTGACTCCGCAATGAAGTTTATTGCCCCGCCTAAATGTTGCTCCGTATTCAATACATGCATTTCACAATTTTATTCTTGCACTATTCTTCCATTTTTATTTGCATAGATATCTAAACAGCCCCGCATTTTACTACGACAAGCAACGAAAGCGCTGCTGCAATTTTTGAGCTCCACTAAACTATTTGGACTTCTTTGAACACGGACTGCATATAGAACTTCGGCGCCACCGGAATGTTCTTTCTCTCTCCTTTTAAACTTTTCCTCCTCATTGCGCAATGCAGGGTAGCAAACCGGGATCAGCCCATGTTAACCTCCTTGCCTTTCCTTCATCCTTTCACTCGCCTATCTCTTTTGTTACTAATACTACAAATACCTCGATTATTCCTCGGTGGTATTGCAATTTTTATCTATTATACGATTTCCCACAGTGAAATACCGTACTGCTATAGTATTTCATTGTGGAACTTCTTTCTGGATTAATTTATTTTTTCGTACGTGTGCTAAAAACTGAGTGACATTTCAAAATCACATTCTACGGGAAGTTAGATGAAGTTACGAAACCCATTCGTACACAACATAAGCCTTACCGTATACCATCATTGCAGTCTATGCATCCTGCCTTAGGCCAAGTTTTCATAAGAATCAGAATGACAGTTTTATTCAAATGCAGGAATGATCCATGTGTTTAATGTACACATAATGAGGTCACAAAGTCGAAGACTCTTTTCGAACCTCCTACTAAAGGCAGCTTATCGTGGTACGTAATGTTTAAAGCAACAGTATCGCTCCTCATCAGGACTATAAACAAAAGCAAGCACGTAGTAGTACAGTACAAAATATACAGAATGAAACTATATAAAGGAACAATACTAGTAAGTGCGCATAATGTGGGATTTTATTCCTCATGTAACTTGGTGTGAATACCTTGATTTTCTGATAAGAGGTCGTAGAATATTCCACAGCGATATTGAAGATAATTCAGCAGCACTTTTTACCGTAATCACCCACATTCCTCGGCAAGGGATATTCGAGAATGTGCGACAAGCGATCAAATGTGATAGCGGAATAGGCATTGAATAGTATAGATTATATACGTAGGAACGGGACTCAAACCCACGACCTTCGGAGCTCCAGCCCAAAGGTCCCGGTTCGAACCCCCAAGTCAAGCTATAAGATTTCTCGCCCCTGCGTGCTTTAGCGTGATAGCTAAGTATTTCTAGGGACGTTTATAAAAGTGCGAAGAAGAGTACTAGGAAAGAGAGAAATGGATGGGCTTTTAAAAGATCGTGCAAGAGGAAGATGTCAATCTTGAACTTGAAATTCGTCTGCTAAACTCGTTGGTCTTTATTTTGCAACGTATGGGCGCGAGACATATCATGGTAGCTCAATACCTTTTAGATGCGAAGAACTCTTTGCTCGGGGCTATGTCCGTTGTCCGTTGGCGTCCGCACCCTCACTGCGCATGCGCAACAGCTGGCCCAAGTTCGCAAGGAACGAGAACGCGCCCTCGCCCGCGAGAGACAACGCTGACGCAGGCAGCGTCTGCTAGCGAGTTTCTTAATTGAAAAAACTGACTGCTCGCGCTGCACAACCGTTCACTGGCCACCATATATATGTAGGCACTGGATCTTGACCTGCAAGGATTTGCAAGGACCTGCAAGGATCCTGACCTGCAAGTGCCTGTGGGAGATTTCTCTTGTGCGTAGTTGAACCATAAGGATTCGCAGCGTGCGCGTTAACTAAAAGTAATCCGGAACTCGGCACGATCTTCGACGTGGGAGCGCACGAACCTCATAAAGACCAGGAGCATAAATGACAACGCGTGTGTAAATATCTACACGCGTTGTCACTCATTTACATGCATGAGTGGGCAATGTCGCGGGTGATTTACGGTAACACCGATCGTTCCCCAGTGCTTCGCCCACTCGTCATGGTTCACTTCGTGGAGATGCGTGAATTCTTTTTTTTTTTATTGAGGTGCCGTGGCCATATAGACCACGCGGAAATATGAAAAAAAAAAAGGGGGGGGGGGGAGGGGCGAGGCCGGGCTCTTTTTAGCTGTGGTGCTGGTGTATCGAGTTCCGAGAAACCCGTGGGCTGTCGAACGAACAGGTATCTCGGTGACAAGAACAATTCATTCTGAATATTCTTTCGAAGCAAGTGCGATTAAACGAAACATTCTTCTTCATTTCGGTCATGTCATTCACGCTACCCGTTCAATCGAGCGGAAAAAAAAAAAAAGAAAGTTAGCCCAAGTGGCAGGCGAGAGAAAGCGAAGGCGCCCAGATGACTGGATAGCATATTTTGGGGACTAAAGGAATTGCCTAGACAAGCTTAAGAAATTCGTTTTTAGTAGGTTCCACCGGCGGTCACGTACTCAGTCTCATTATGTAAGCGAAACATGCCAGCGACTCGATGGTATACTTAACAATGTTTTGCATATTCCGCGCGCGCGCGTGTGATGTGGAAAACGGAGGGGGGGGGGGGGGCATGATCATGGCCAGCCTAACTTATGTCCACAGCAGGACGAAGGCTTCCCACAACGTTCTCAATACTTCCCTATATCTCTTACGCTATAGTCGATTCCATTTTATGCATGCATTTCTTTATTTCCAATTTCATTCCCCTATCTCACTCTCTGTCGTCCAAGGCCGCGTTTACCATCTCTTTACATTCATTTCGTCGATGCAACTGACCGTTGCTCAACTGTCCTCCTCATAATGTATCCTGCGCAGGTCCATGCATTTCGGTTTCGAGGAGGGACTCTTTCTTAAGGTCTTAACTGGTCGCTGACTGCGGCCTACCGGCGTTCATTTAGCAACCGCATGCTGGCCTGCTGCTCCTAAATACGAATTCACATTTAGTATAACACCAGCGAGCAAGAACTCGACTTCCATGCCTTTTTCTTTTATTATTATTGATATGGTATTTGGAGACGTTGGACGCACGAACAAGGCGCCAGCTAAATAAGGGCCGTGCCTTATCGAGCTACTGTTGGATGACGTAGAGGGAGGAACGAGAATAAAAGGATTTCCGAATTGCCGGGCTTTTCCAATCTCTAGCGTATCCGTCAGGATTGTTGTTCCTTTTCTCGAATATTTCGCATTAAGTTCCCATGAATGCCGTCTTGCCTCCGCGCGCTGTATCGAGCTAGCACTGGCTCCGCATGCACCAAGGCGTGGTTATTCAAGACTGGACGATGCGCTTCTTCCCGCTTCTGTGCCTTCTGCGGGGATATGGGCGACATTGAACATTTCGTCCGGTTATGTCCGCAATTCGACGACGCAAGAGCAGCACTGGTCCGCAACCTTCAAAAGAGTGGCCTTCCGCCCAGGACTTTTGAGGACATTGCCTTTCCCGAAGGTCCCGCGACAGCACGGAAGAGGGTGCAACGATTGCTAATAGACTTCCATAGAGACACTTGGTTGCTCCATGCCTGGTGACACATCCATGAGCAAGCCTTAGGAGGCTCGGGCGGAACAACTGCCGGCTTTGTATGCCAGGCTAAAGCCGCCTGATTCACCACCACCACCACCACCTACGCGCAAATAGCAGAAATTTTGTGGTGGTATTCTGCGTAGAAAACTACGACAATGAAGAAAGGCTGCCACGGTTTCTGCGAGGGCTCGCCTTTTAAAGGACACCTCACCTGGTCTGGCCACTTTGAGCTTACAAGAGCGGCGCAATGTTGCGCGCTCACAATGTTGTCTGCGAAGAATTCCATAGTCTTACATGCCGCTGAAAGAGCACCAACTTAAGACTGAACGTTGTTTACTCTCCTTCTCGCCGGCGCCCCGCTCCAAGATGGAGTCTTTGACGTCACGCACCCTTCGGATATCTAACATCGCAGTATCTCTATTTCTTTCTCTCTCTCTCTCTCTCTCTCTCTCTCTCTTCCTCTTCTCTCTATCTCGCTTTCCTTCCGAAAGCGTCCTGTGATCGCGACCACGTGGGTTAGTGACGTGCAAAGTGAAAATAAATAAAGCACAGCTGGAATGTGTCTGCACCAACCAGCGCAAATCGCCACGCCGCGGCTGAAAGACCGATGATTGTTTGTACGAACAGTGATACATACTTCTGCTGCACGGTTCTTATCGTCCCAATTTCCTTTTTATCTTATCGCAGTATCGATAGCCGGGTTGTCGGCTTATCTGGTTAGTCTCCACGTGTTTCTTATAACTAACTAACTAACTAACTAACTAACTAACTAACTAACTAACTAACTAACCGACAGACTCACATACTGACTTACTAAGTAAACAGCGAACTATGCTTACTAATGAACAAACAAACCCACCAACTCACTAATTCCCTCACTCACTAACGCTAAAGCTGAGTTTGCAACATACGCATAACATTCCAGGTCAGAATACAGCGGCAGGTGCTGCGGGAAATGCACTGTACGCGGTTGTGACCCGACCCACAGGGCGGCGGTATGCCGCCGATGCGTCCTTGTCGACAGTAGTATTGCATAATATAAGTTATACAATAATGTATAATGCATGTGGCGCATATTATTATACCGAACGTAATATTATTGTGCGCATATTAATACGCGCGTGTAATAAGAGCGACCTCTGTCGCAGCAAGGCGTGACGTGAGAAACTGAGAGCGAGAATACACACTATACGTGCTCGCCCGGTGTTTGCTTGAGACGATATGTGTCGTAACGAGCCCTTCGAGTCAAAACAATGATTCGCCGCGACGCAAGATGCGAAAGCCTGCCATGCGAGTCCCCGGGCCAAAACCAACAACACCGGAAGAAAGCTTGCGTAACAGTATGGATCTGTGAAAGATAAAATTGGCATCCACCCGTTTGTATAGCACAAAGCCACAAGGAAATCGACGCCGATTTCTCAGGAATGATACCTTTTGTTGGGTGACGAAAAATTCGTCCAGCTCCACGGTTCGAACCCGGGACCAACACCTGCCCGGGCTGCTCTCTCTTCTAGTTTATTTAACCGGGCAATTCGCAGCGCGTGAGCGAATTTCCGGAGACCTCCACTACGGCGTCTCTCATAATCAGAGCTGGTTTTGGGACGTTAAACCCGAGAAATCAATCAAATCAATGGTGGACAGGAAGTGGTATGTGACTCAATGGCAGGAGGGCGCGGTTTAAAAAGCGCAACAGCCGCTGTGCTGCTTGGAGATATTCCAGGAGATATTCCAAGATGCGGCGCCTCTGCCGTTGTTCCTGGCAAACTCTGTCTTATTCCAACTATCCGTGTACTTACTTTCTTTTCTTTTTTTTTTTTTGTTTCCTCAGCTGCGTTACGGTCAAAGCTTGTTTGCCTAACCCAGATATGTCTTCGTAGCACTTAATTGTGCTGTTTAAGTAACCGCGACTTAAGTGCGTCATTTGACTAACGTCGGAAACTTCTCAAAAAAAAAAAAAAACGACAGAAATGTTTCAAGCTACCTTAGGTGTCTTCCACATCTTCACACTCCCATCATAGAGTACAGGGGCCTGACAGGTTCGAACGATTTCATCATGAAAACACCGGCGCCTGAACACCCGAAACAAGAAGTGATTAACTAGCTTATTTTTGTTCCAGCAAGTGACGTTCTGTACGTCGTCCTTCAAGTTTGATGGAATAGCAGGTCATTTCTTTTTTTTTTTAATTTTAAATGTTAATGAACAATGTCCAAGCGTGCTCATTTGAACCGGTGTACAGATGGATTGTGACAGACTTCAGAAGGCATTGTTAGGAGGATTCTGAAGGCACTGCATGGTAACGAAAACAAACAAACAAAAAAACTATTTTTCTTTAAAACGATCTCCCCATAAGGTTTCTTTTGGCATGAGTATTGCTGCAAGAGAGCACTAAAAGATACTCCTAATTTTTCCAGGCAAAATAAAAAGAAAAGGTTACCTTGCAAAGATTGTTGTTTGAAGCAGCGGACCGCGAAGTTCCACAATATTAACGTACTCATGAATAAACTCTTTCTTTTTTTTTTTTTTGCTCGTTTTGGGCTTCTTTATTTCTAAGCGTGAAGCCTCGTTACGGAAGTGTTCAATTAATCATCGTAATGACGCAGCTATGAGTCCATCTCCTACAGTTGTGGAGTTTGTATTTCGAGCATACTATCATAAATCAAACAAAAAACGGGAGAAAAAAGAAAAGAAAGAGGAGATCTCTCTAGTCGCCGCACATCATAGGGCCACCCGCATGATGGAGTTAATTGTTTACTTGCTGAAAATTTGAATGATGCGAACAGCCTACAAATATTATGTTGCTCTAAAGGTTTCGCGCTCTTTAAAACGAATACGACAAAGTCGCAAGTAGTTATTTTAGATACGTCGGAGAAAAAAAAAAGAAAAAAAATAGTGGGGGATCCTTTAGGCATATACAGCTATAGCCTCCACCAACGAAATAGTATGAAATAACGATGCCAACGTGAAGAGAGAGAGAGAGAGAGAGAGAAATGATCTGTCATGCCACTCTAAGCGTTCTGGTAATGGTGTTGTGGATCTGCGTATGGCGGTATTATAAAATTTCCGTGCCCTACAGAGAAATACGCACGGCTTGACAACGCAACTGGGCGCAACATTAAGGTTTAGGAACAAAGTCATGAAGTACCTAGCTCGACTACACTCATTACGAGGATATATGAATGTTATGCAAACCAAGTAAACTTCCTAACTAAACTTTCAAATTGTACCGGACGGGCGCAAGTTCTGAAAGAATGGATGGAATGGAACCACGATATCGCGGAATGAAGATATTTATTTTTCCACCCCCTTAGTTTTTTTTTTTTGTTTCCCTTTCTCACTCGTAAATTAACAGTTCTTAAACCTCCATGAACTTGTACGTGAGCACAAAGTGTTCTTGGTCTTTCGGAAATCGCGAACATTTTATAACACCGCAAAATAAATCTTAAAGGAAACGGCAATGGAAAAATAGCAGAATTCAAATCTACTAGTATATGAAAGTCGTGGCACCATCCATAAGAGTCGTTCCAAGCGTGTAATACGCACTGGCAACAACTAGCAAATTGCTTAATTAAGTCATGTAATGTAAAGGGTTGAAAAACTTGCTCTAGCTCTAAATCTCTTGCATTCCGTCGACTGGGTATTTTTACTTATCGTACGCGTAATCCTCAGAATCTCTTTAAATAATCAGTTCCTGGGTGAACTTTGGGTTATGGGACATAGACGACCCGTGAAAGTGACATTTTGAATGCAGCGTATGGAAAGCACTGATATATCGCACAATGAAAGAAACTAGTGACTACTCCATCGTGGGATAAAATGCCGCCAAATTCTGCAAATATAGGTAATACTTCTCTAAAGCCTCAAATTTCGTTCACCACGCGCAAGTAGTTAACAAATATATCATTACCGGAACAGGATTGGTTTTTTTCTGAACACGATTAAACCGAAACACGCTTACAGTTCAGAATGGTTCCCGTAGATATCATCTTTGACTCTACATAAAAAGCAACGTGAAACAAAAGTAATTACCAAAATGCATATGTTACTCTATTAGCGCATGACTTCCACCGTGGTGCAATACGACTTGTTCGTCGTGCATCAGGATTATCACTATCGCGACAATGCCCAAGCCGATGACACCTTACGATGCGCGAAATCGCATGGCTCTATAATGCGCTTTGAGAGTCGGAAGCTCACATATGATAACCCCGGGCCTTGTAGCTACGATAAATTCGATTATCACCGATTCTCTTATCTCGTTAGCCGAGGTTAGAGCCTACAGACTATAGAGTTCTGAGCAAACATTTCTTAACTAGCGTCTACATGGGCTTAAGACTCTGTAAATGAGCGGGAGTAGCTGTATAGGTTACAAGTCACACACAACGCGCGAAGCAACAATTGTTTTGCAGAACAACGCAGTAGTTTTCTAGTTTAAAAAGTGAAACCACCACAAGTGAAAGAAAAAAAATGGTGACGAAGATTGCAAATCCTTTGACGTCAAGAAAGAAATCGTTCTTTTGAATCTGTAGGAAACGAAACATAAGCTGTATGTTAAGGTGAAGGTCACGACTGTGAAATGAGGAACCAAATTCCACTCACCATTTCGAGTACCGTGTCCTGTTTCGACTTTCGGCCGCTCTAGCAGACGATTCCCTCAAGGTCGTGGTAATCCTGCTCGCAGACGACAACGATGGGACGACAGTAGTGCAGACGGTATAGAATCACAGTCAATGATCTCTTCGTGAACGCGTCGACGGTGGGCGCGATTTTCACGCAGCGCACTTCGGGGGTCCAACACACTCGCTGCGTTAGCTGCGTTTCCCAAAGGAAACGATGCCAAGCTAAGCAGGAAAAAAAGGAGCAGGGAGAACACCGGAAAGAGAAGCCAAACTCAGCAGAGATCTCTCGTGCGCGCGGGGACCACGGTCAAGACAGTGAACGACGACGCATTGCCTCCCTAGTTCAGTTTGGTAGCAGACGACAGAGCTCGCTCCACTGCTGAAGTCAGCGTCCCACAGTGGTCATGCCCGGGCGACGGAAACGAACATTATGTCGAAACACCCACAACACACGCGCCCGCGCACACACACGAGCTTCTGGAGCTGTTGCTGCTGGTAGGTAGTTTTTTTCGCGCTCGGCTGTTTGTTTCTCTCTTCGTCCGGGACGGAACAGTTCCTCACGCGGGCCCCCGCTCTCCCTGGCTGACACCCCCGGCTAGCGGGCGGGCTTTCAAAGTAAGTTCTATTTTAGTATCCAATTACGAAGCGCCAACAAAAAAGTTGCCGCCGACGCCGCGCGCAGCGCCGCGGTGGCTGGCGGCAGCCGGCTGCCAATGCTTTCGTTTTGAGTGGAGGGTGACGCGACCGCTGCGCCATCTCGAAAGAGTCCACGTTACTAGGCGGGATGAGGAGGGAGAGCAGTTCACTGCGCAGGCCGAAGCGGCAGGCGATGAAGTGATGCTGCGAGACACGGCGAGAGCAAAGGAACGTTTTGTGTTCGAGCGATGCTACCTTGAAGCGCGGCAGGAAACATTGTAATAGATGCGGGAATGCTCGATAGCCCGAGTAGACCGCGTACGCTACGTTTAGCTAGGAGAAGGTACATAAAAAACCGAATGAGGCACATATGGCCACCCGTTCCTTATTTGTGCCAGATACCGAGTTTTTCGAATGAAAGGGACAATCCGTCCGTTTCCTAGGATACCTAAAAAAGCACATTCTCTGCCTTCACCCAATATTTACACACGGCGGTCCAGGCGAAACTATGAGTCCGCAAATACCACGGATATTTGTATTCCCTCTACCACCCCCCCCCCCCCCAAAAAAAAAGAGGGAAAAAAAGGAAAAGAAAATATAGTAAGCTGAACGTATTATCAGCACTATTTAAAAGTGCAAAATATTTGCATTCATAACAACTGTATTGTCACCAAGGTGATTTCTCTAGACATAAACGGCTACTCGAATACATTTTTGGAGGGCGGGTGTTCTGCGAAGAGGAAAAAAAAAAAAGTCCACGTGGCACTAACATAAGGTGTTTCCAGACAGACAAGAACTAAAAGAGCGTGCGATTAGAATACTAATGCATAGATTATATATTCTCAATGTTATTACACTTAGCACATAACTCACAAATAGGTATTTGATAAAGCGGTACAGTTACTGGCTCACAAATGACCAAGCAATGTATTTTCTCGATATCAAGTAGCAATAAACCATTGGCGAATGATTCTTATCAATAAATAAACATACATGTCTTAAAGACTGCCAAAAAAAAGTAGCTACTGAACTAGCACTGCAAGAACGCTTTCCTGTCCAGTTGCACTTCCTGAGTACTAACATTATGAAGCACGCGTTGCACACCTTCGTAAGTGTCGGCGCTGGCAGAAATACTTTTGTTTTCCAAAATACACTCTAGAAACTCACTACAAACACGTAAGGAGCACCACACAGCATCTCCGGCATGGTCTAGTGGTTAGGATACCTGGCTCTCACCCAGGAGGCCCGGGTTCGATTCCCGGTGTCGGAACAGCGTCCCTCCATCCACGAAGACGACGGCCGAAGAGCGCGGCCCTCGAAGATGATCTCTTCCGGGGCTGCAGGTGCGTTGTCTCGGGATGCGGGGAGGCGGCTGAGAGTTCCTCGGGAGACTCGCGGCGGACTCTTTCCCTCCGTTTCGCGGTCTGCCCCAGGCGGGCGGCAGAGCGCGTTATATAGCTTTCGGGAGAGGGTTGAGCGGCGCTTGTGATCACCGGCTCACTCAGTGTCGCAGCCCAAAGCACCACACACACACAAAAGCGCCGCAGGTAGTCCACACACAAAACGGATGAGCACGTAGGCATGTCACTCTCACACTGCATGGCCGCCATCTTGGCGTCACGAAAAATAACAAACAACCAAAAGAAAGGCCAAGTTCTGGCCATGCATGGGGTGACCTTGAAGCGGCAAAAAATAAAACACAACCAAAACAAGATGCACGTACGCCAACAACTTCAGTATTGCTAAGGGTCGTACCGAAGGCGAGAAGCAGCTACAGATATACAAAACGAAGCTCAAGGCTTTGGCTTTAGTAGAGGACACCTTGAGCGGTGAAAAGCAAAAGAGAGGCAAAACATGCGGCACGTAGGCCCCTGCTTGTGGGCTGCGAAGTTAGGTTAACTACAACGCGATTCAGCGAGTACGTATGCATGCTCGTGCACTGACCAAAATAAGGTTCGGACTTGACAAACATTCGTAACAGAGCGGACGCAGCAACTTTATACAAAATATAAGAATAATCAGGCATGCCGCCAACTCTGTGACAGTGTCGGAACGCGCTTTTTTGCTATTTTTTATTCTTTTTTTCCTACCTGAGATATGTGATAACGTGGCAATCCACTCGGCGATATTTCAATATCCGGAAGGGTCGTTCGTATCACTCGCTTCCGTTCTATAGCTGTTGCTTGCATTAGAGAAGCCGATAGTAGCGTGAGATAAATATAACCACCAAGGACCATGCAAGTTTGTTATCACAACTGACGTGCAGTGATAAGTGCTAGGGTCACACGGTATCTCATCTATGAAGTAGTTCAAAGCTGTTGAAGTTTGTGCATGTGTTTTAGAGGAAACCAGTGTATCCCGAAACGCCGCCTTCTTCGTTTTTGTCTTGAAAGGAAATAAGCAGCTGTTATTGTGAGATGAAGCGAAGCCAAAAATGCGCTCAGATAGTGTTTCCTTCGCTGCTATACAGAGAAAAACAGGGGTCATTTTTTATATATATAACTTAATTTCACAGAAAGCACTGAAAGGGGAATAACTGAAGTACTTCACTGCGTTTACACGAAACGAAAAATTATTACCTACCCGTCTGCAGTACAAGTCTGCAAAGAAAATGCTTATGGACTATTCAGGAAGAAAGCTATACAATGCAATAAAACTGTTGCTCTGTCTTCAGAGCTAAGCAAGACTCAACAACGTCACAGCGTGAGGGTGAAGTTAAGTAAACTCAAGTCGAGTTTATATCCAACATCAACTCGAAGGTTCTTAGGCGAAAAGAAAAAAAAATGAAAAAAGAGGGAAAAAAAGAGATGTCGTAGACATCTTGAGAGTGCCCAAGGTCCCATACAGAGAGCAGTAATCGTTTTATTATGATAATCAAAGAAGGGACAGTGAAAGCATTCACTAAAATCAAACAGGACAAACGGTAAATAATATTCAAGGTGATTTCGATGCACATCAGTAGCCCAATTCTTGCACGCACTTTGAAGAGTCACGAGTTGTCGATAACGTGAAGCACAGGGACACGGAGCATGTCAATTGCAGTCAAGTGGAAGCCCGCAAGCATGCGGGAAATGTTTGTCGAAAAAATGTTTTCCATAAATTTTGTTTCTATTTTTCACCTATGCTTTTTAGTGAATGGAGCACCCAGTGCAACTGTTGTTTCTTGCGCGACACCTCGAGCTCGCGTTACGAATTTAAATCACCAAGAAAAAAGCATAAGATCCCCAAATGAAGGCATACTAAGGGTTGGATATGATAGATAAACGATCAGAGCATCGGTCTTTTATACTAACTAGGCATTTAACCGTTCGGACAATTTATCATAATTTACTTTCGCTCAAGTTCGGGTTACGAAATTAAAACAAAATAAAGAAATAAAAACCGTACGAAAAGGGTATGTTAAGAATTGTCTATGATAGATGAAAAACCGAGCATAGGTCTTTTATACTAGAGAGACACTTAGTCATTAGGATAATTAATGAAAATTAATTTCTCCTGGCCTCTAATTTAAAGAAGAAACGTTACAATGACAGTTAATGCATTAAAGATATGAAACTTGCGAAAAAAAGAGATGTTAAGAGCTGCATATGACAGATGTGCTATCACAGCGTGGGTATTTTTGTTCTAAAAAGGCATTCAACTATCACTACAGTTAGTGAAAAGAGATTATTAAAATTAGTCACGTGTGGCTCATACCTGTGTCGGACACGCGGGCATGAGCCGGTGATACGCGGGCACAAACCACGCGTAAGAAAGAAAGAAAGAAAGAAAGAAAGAAAGAAAGAAAGAAAGAAAGAAAGAAAGAAAGAAAGAAAGAAAGAAAGAAAGATCGGCCGCGAATCTGCGCGCTTCGCTGCAAATGTCGTCGAAAGACGATAGTCTTCTGCCGGCCGTGCTATGCTGCGTGAGATATGGACGCCATCTGGCAGCGCCGTCGGGAAACGTGAACTTGTGCAGAATCCCTGGGCAACTGCCAGGTGGCAGCACCAAATCGTCGGCAGAGGCATTTTTCGTGCACAGCGTCGCATTTTTAGCGCAGCCCAACAAACACTACGGTCTTTAGAATTTCGCATCTATGTATTTTCTAGTAAATGAACACCTCACCGAATACTTATACGTATCGATGTTGTTCAAGTTGGCTTCAAGATGGCTGGGCGAGTTCAAGCAGTTCAAGATGGCTGGGCGTTAGGCAAGTGCTTAAACTTTGGCCGGATGGCTGGATCGTGTAACAGACAGACAAACAGACAGACCGAAAATTCTGCGTTCAAGTATCCCAATAAAGACTATCGCCTTTAATTATGGTTTTCTCTCGTTCGGAAGTAGCCCTCGTTAATACTGTCCACTATTGCCTGTAAAGGTTATTTTGCTGCACTGTAAGTGAGCAAAAGGTGAAGCCCAACGTTACTTCTGTCATGCCTCTTACAGGTGTATTCGAGATATTAAACGAGTACCCCCCACTAGCCCCCCCTCTCCTCTTCCCGATTCACGAACGACGTTAGCTATGCCTACCATGTACATTCGTATAATTTCAGCGCTCTATTAGGAACAATGGTTACGTATTGTAGGTGCTGGGTGATTGATGTCTAATGACGAGTACTGACTAAATGGTGGCCAATGTCGACTAATACTGGTGTTCGATAAAAGTCGGCAAGTGTTCGCAATGTCAACTGGCTTTGGCTAATGTCGGCTAGTGATGGATCACTGGTGGCTAATTATGAAACAAAATTATGAATAAACCCACGCTTTCTTCTAATAAGCCTCTCGTTAACATTTCTGAAGTGTCGGAGCGTTAGTCGCGGACAATTTCTTTAAATTATATCTTGTTGAGAGTAAAAGGGGGTGCTACACATCTTTTCAGCCGTAGACATGTACGAAGTAATACGTTATAAGAATATTCATAGTTGAAATATACTTTATAAATGCCGTTCATTCTCAACTGTAATGACACTCCAAGTAAGTCCATCTTTTGCTCGAGTGTTAAAGACTGTTATCACTCGTCGGTTTTTTCCCCCTCCCTCTTCCTTGCTGCGCTTATCAGATATGAACTCAAATTAACGATAAACACTCTAGCCAGTCGCTGAACTGGAATAAGGAGTGCTGCTCGGCATCTCCGGCATGGTCTAGTGGTTAGGATACCTGGCTCTCACCCAGGAGGCCCGGGTTCGATTCCCGGTGTCGGAAGAAAACTTTTTTTAATCCGTTTTCTTTCTTTCCATTTAGCCTGTAGGCCAAAATGTCACAAAGGCATCCACAAATCTTTGTTACCGTGAACGTCAGAAACGTCCCGTTGGACAAGAAATGGGGCGGCAGACATTCGTGCTGTTCATCTGCTGCCATTACCAATAGTAGAACTTTTTTGGAGGGCTAGTTGGTCGATAGGCTTCCAAATGGTTTAAAACTTCGCGGGAAGACGGGGACACTAGAAAGAAAACACAGACGTGGTGTCCTTTGTGTTTTCTTTCTATTGTTCCCGTTTTCTCGCGCAGTTTTAAAACGTTTGGAAAGTCGCTATCAAGGCGAATGCCTTACGAGTCTCATGCAAAGATGATCTTGGCAGAGTTGGCGATGACGTTGCATTAAACCAGGCGTCGCCACCAGTGATTATAGCGATACCACGCGACCTTAGGAAGCCCGCCCTATCAAGACGAGGCATCGCTTGCCAGGGTGATTGCGATGCAATCTAATAATTGCTTCAACAGTATTAATTAATTAAGCTCCTTAAGATCACCGTGCCCACGCGCGTGGTCGGTGTTTTCAGGGCATATTTACAAAAGCGTCTCTAATAGGTGACGTCAAAGGCTTGATTTCGCTTACTTCTCCATAGACAAAGACGTAAGGGACACCTAGGAATTGAACTTGTTGTAGCGTTGTTATTCTTGCTACTATATTGCTGATCCTATCGATATTCTTCTATTTTCTTGCTTCTTTCTGTTTCTTTTGCTTTTTTTAGGGCTTCGCGATATCACAGTGCAGCGATAAGCGCCAACTAGACCAGTTTGTTATGATTAGCGTGTTGCGTCTTGGCGCTGATGAGTCAGTGTCGCAGTACATTGATTGCGTTGTGCTTACGTGACATCAAGAGAAGTGGAAACTGGAAGGTAATTTAGAGACATCTGGGGGACATGCTAGGAAACGTACGTTCCTTTACCGGTATACTTCCCTGGGCGGAAATGCAAGAAAAAGTTGTTACTGCTGCTTGGTACGAAATAAACGGCTCCTGATAATGTGATACGATGCACCATGTGCGAAATAGCTTTTCTTTTGTAAAGGTCGTCGGAAAAAGATGGAAATTACGGTAGTCCGAGGTGGTCGAGTATGCGCCGGAGAAGGCGCACAGCCACGTGGCGAACATGCGGGGCAGGAGGCGACCTTTGTTGGAATTCGTTCTACAGCTGGGAACAGACTAGCTGGTAACTGGGAACCGGTTTGGCACTATCGCACTGCATGGAGCGTCTTTGTTAAAAGCACATGCGAGAAAGGGGATGAGTGGAGACCAAGTTTATTGTTCACGGGCCTCTTGCTGTGAGTGTGGATGATTGTGCTTGTGTGTTTCCATGTTCCTTTCGGCGTGCTAGTTGCTATGCGGGGTTCTGTTTGTTTGATGCATATATGTTGCTAGGGGTTTAGCACCATCTTAGACCTGCGGGGTTCTGTTTATGTGAAAGATTGTGATTGGCCGTGAGGGATTCAGGGGCGGAGCACCCGGTGTTTATAAGGTGGCCCCTCGTCCCTGGCAGAGTGGTGCCACGGCCGCTCGATCTCCCCCTTTGAAGGGGGAGATCGAGCGGCCGTGGTGGTGCGAAGCCAGTTGTAGGGCTGAAGGTTGTTGAGGACCGTGCGGATAGTGCTAGAGAGCACATCTAGCACGAGTCCGGGTGGTGATTCTGGTCGCAGGAGCGGTGCTATGCACTCGTCGGCTCTGCCGAATTGAAGCGACAGTCACACCTAAGTCCTGCCAACCGAGCCGCTGTCTGTGATGTGCATATACTGTCTTGTATATAAAGTCGAGTTGTGTTTGTGTGAGAAAAAGGCTGGTCTTTAAGTAGAGACAACGCAACCAGCGACGGACAGGCAGTAGGGAAGGCTTCCACCCAACCTTCTTCACATCAGCAACGCTAGCGGGGGAGCTCGGCTCCACGAGGAAGTGAAGAAGAGGAAGGAGGTGTGAACTGAGTACAAGTTCACCCCACGCCAAAGCACCTTCTCCCGTCTTTCCGAAATTTACTTCTTTGTTTATGTTGTTTTGTGGGGTTTAACGTCCCAAAACAAGCTCTGATTATGATAAACGCCGTAGTGGAGGACTCCGGAAATTTCGACCACCTGGGGTTCTTTAACGTGCACTGACATCGCACAGCACACGGGCCTCAACATTTCGCCTCCATCGAAATGCAGCCGCCGCGACCGGGATTCCATCCTGTGACCTTCGGATCAGCAGCTGAGTGCCATAACCACTAGACCACCGCGGTGGGGTTTCTCAGTTAATTAAGGAAATATACGGTAAAACCCGACAATATGGAACCCGTATAAATAGAATTATTCTTTATATCGAACCATTTTCGAATACGACAATGCTTTATCGTAGATGCGTGGGAAAATCTACCGTTACAACGAAGAAAAGCAACCGGAACACTTCGTATATGGTACACGGGGGCAGCGCGAAACGCCCCAAGAAGTTGGCTTTGCCTCACGGTTTGGAGCGCTAGCGAGTGCATTTGCGGGAGCGTGCGGTGTGATTGGGTTGGCACCGGGCAAGCGAGCACAAAAACTACTGCTCTCCATCACGTGGTTTCTTCCTAAAATTTTTGTTGTTTTGCCCCTCGTGTAGCCCCAAGCAACAAGGGCGTTGCTGCAATTTCTTAATGCTGCTGGACTAATTAACCGTCTTTGAAAATGGACAAACAACTTCCATAACGTCAGCATCACTGCAGCATTTTTATTAGCTTTTTTTGCTCTCTATCTTCCAAATCTTTCCCTCCCCTTCCCAAGTGCTGGGTAGCCTACCGGGCTCAGCCCAGGTTAACCTCCCGGCCTTTCTTCCTTTCTCCTCCTCCTCCTCCTTGCCCCTCGTGCGCTGGCGTTGTCTCTCATTTATTCCGTGTCCCTGCGTGTGAATCAGGGATTTATATAACATCCCCCACACCCCCACCTAACACCCTGTTAGGTGGACTCTCACCCCCAAAAGTTTTCTACCAATAACTCCGTAGCCACACCTCACTACGTTCTGGTAACACCATGAGTAACCCTCCCCCCTCCCCACCATTTTTTTTTTTGACACGAAAGTGTTTTATGCCGGAGTCTACCACGACCCCATACGTCACTACCGTAACGGATATGACGCAGTAAAATAAACGTGTAAGAACAAGAAAGAAATACACTCAGACAAACTTCTGTTAATGCGCTGGAAGTCGAAATCACAGCCCCTCGCTCCACGACGAGAGGTGGCCGGTGCTCTATGACTGCGCTAACGCCGCACATGATCGGAGCTGTACGGACGCGCCTTATATTCCTTCTTATCCCGCTTCGTTCTTTCTTCAACGCTCTCGTCCGGCTCAGCGCGCGCGCATGCAGAACATTGCCTGGAACGGTGCCGCCATGCAGGAGAGGCACCGCGAATCACTGCAGCTTTACTTCGCCTCTCCTGTATGGCGGCGCCATTCCAGGCGCGTTCCAATGTCTGCCTCGATGCACGCATGCGGAGCCTCGCAAGTATCGAAAATAAGCGTGGTAAGAAAGAATATGGCCGCGTTCGTACAACTTCGAGGGTATGTGCGCCGACAGCGCAGTGGTAGAGCACCGGTCACTTTCGTCGTAGGCAGCGTTCCCCCGCCGACCACTCTTCGAACGTGATGGCAGCAACACTGCTGCGTTAGGCGCCCAAACACGGTAACGATGCCTATATACGGGTCAATGTGGTGCAAGTAAATATGATCGATACCTCTGTCGCATGGCATTTACGATCGACTGTGTACAGTTATTACTTAAACTATCTGCGGTTATCACAAGGGGTAGATCCTTGAAGTTATGGAGGCGATGCGTGAACGTGGGTTCATCCGCGTCATACAGTGCCGTACCAGCGAGACACCGATAGCAATGGGCAAGTTCACATCGATGTAACAATAAACATTCAACTACTTATGAGAAGACACATTTCACTTTCATGTTATGCCGATTCCGTTGACTGTAGGAATCAGCCACATATATTTTTCCGTGTACACTGTTCTCCGCTCCCGTTGTTGTCGTCAAACAGAACCTCCAGCGCAAGCCTCCCATAGGGCTGCCCTTTTATACTCCGCATTATAAGCCTATAAAAGTGTCGTTATGGAAACGAAATGTCGCACGTAAAAATAAATCCCAAAACCACCCTTTATTTCTTTTCTTTTAGGGTGACTTTGCAGCCGTACAAATGTATCGTGCGGCTAAACGTGCTAAACAGGGAAGGGGCCACTAGCTTTCACCTGGACATGGCACATTTTGCCCCGCGCGCCTGTGTAATTACTTACACACACGCTGAATAATAACGAGCATCAGTATCACTTGACACTCGTAATTGCGAGTATCAGGCCGTCATGTAAAAGCATTAAGGGCAATGAGTCATAGATCTATAGGACGCTGTGGCCCTAAGAAACTAAATAAATGTTACCTGTTTCTTTCCTCACGTGCGCGACAAAGGGAGTTCTCGCTAAGTTAGATATCGAATTATAGGATATATCGAACTCAGTACCGTTCTTCTGCTGGTTCGATATATGAGTTCGAGTTATTGTAGAAATACCACTAAGTTAAATGGTAGGAAAATTTTTGTCAAATATGAAACGTGATACACACGTCACTGTGCACGTTATCAGTGTTATCACTCATGCTGCGTTGATTAGCATATACGTAATAACATAGCCACACACTGAATAGGAAAGACCACCCATACAAGCTGCTGAATTTGTATCTTCACTCCTTTCCCCCCCTCTCCCCCCCCCCACACACAGCGACCCCGGAACCGGGGGGGGGGGGGGGCAGGGGAGTGGCGGTCGCCCCCCTAACATTTTTCCGGAGAGGGCAGCCCCTCCCTCCCCTCCCCCTCCTCCCCACATACACACATTCCGACCGTTTACGCTGAAATCAAATTCTTGACAAGAATTTTCAAGCTGGTGGTTGTGCGGTCCACACAACCAAGCGGGTGGCACGATCTGCGCAGGTTTTCAGTACTTCCGAAATTTCCAACCATTTTAGGGGCGAAGCTCCTTAAGCTGTGGGTCGGTTGTCACGTGTCGTTGTATCGTGTAACCTACACCACTCCCGGCGCGCGAGCTCTCTCACTCTCCCATCTGCTGTCTTGTGAGAGAGAGAGAGAGAGAGAGCGAAAGGCGCGCGTTGACTATGGAAACGCTCTTTCTTCGATGAACGCTCTACCAGCTCGCAAAGAAGGAGAACGCGCCCTCACCCGCGAGAGACAACGTTGGCGCAGGCAGCGTCTTCTAGCGAGTTTCTTGATTGAAAAATACCGACTGCTCGCGCTGGAGAACCGTTCACCGGCCACCCATACATATATATAGGCACTGGATCTTGACTTGCAATGAAGTGCCGGTGGGAGATTTCACTTGTGCGTAGTTGAACCATAAGGATTCGTAGCGTGCGCTTTAACTAAGTTAATCCGGAACTCGGCACGATCTACGATGAACCTCCAGAGCTCCGCCCACTCATTATCATTCACTCCGTGGATATGCTGTGAAATTTTTTTATGTGTATACCAGTGTAAGTTAATTGAGGATGCTAATATGCCAAATTTGCTACGGCTGTTAGAATGAATTAATACACTTATAATTGATGTCATTAAAATGATTCATTATTAGTGTAATAATACGTAATGTAAATAAATGATAATCAGCAAATATTGAAGGCAAATAAATAATAAGCTCAATATGCGAAGACGACAATTGTTGGCCCCCACACCCTCAGAAGCGTTCCGGAGTCCCTGCACACACACACACACACACACACACACACACACACACACACACACACACACACACACACACACACACACACACACACACACACACACACACACACACACACACACACACACACACACACACACACACACACACACACACACACACACACACACACACACACACACACACACACACACACACACACACAGCCCCAAGAAACGTTCGGGTGTGATTTCCTCCTGGTCACGACGAATGTCACCGTTGGCCGCATGGTGGATTTATTTACTAATGAGAACGTATTGCGGTTACCCTTGTAATTAGAACAGTAATTAGGAAACGCTCTTTAGGTGGTCACCATAATGACATAAGAAGGGTCGAGGACCATCTCCGGCATGGTCTAGTGGTTAGGATACCTGGCTCTCACCCAGGAGGCCCGGGTTCGATTCCCGGTGTCGGAACGATTTCTTTTTCGTGAGAATTTTTTTAATTTTGCTTTTTTTTTCTTTTACTCGGCAACGTTTGTACGAACCACGTATTCACAGAGCCGCCCACAACGTACTTGTTTAGGGTGCCGCAAGGACCGCCGTCCCCGATGTCCACTGTCACGCAGAAGGGAATAGCGGAACTGCTTGTGGTGCACGCTATCAATGCGCAACTCCCTACAGCTCCGAAGCTTGAACCATTGCCCACACCTTAGTCTTTAGCCCACTGATACATGATAACGATGTTGCTAATACGATAGTGATGTTGTAATGAGTGTCCTGGCTTGCCCCCGCTTGACCCAGCTACGCTGTGTACTCATATATTTCACAGGCATGAAACTGGCTCTAATATTTTCTTTTTGCCCATATTACACATTATTTTTCTATTACACATATTGCCCACATTACGTATTATTTTTTCCATGTTTAAACACCGAATCGGATGTACTTAAACGCATAAATGAAAATTTAAAAAGAACAATAAGTGGTGTTAGGGCAGAAGCTGTCCTCTCACACCTTTCCGTCTCCCGCCCACGACTAGGAGAGCACCTAAATGTATGCGTAGATAGATAGATTGACTGATGGATTGATTTGTGGGGTTTAACGTCCCAAAACCAGCTCTGATTATGAGAGACGCCGTAGTGGAGGTCTCCGGAAATTTCGACCACCCGGGGTTCTTTAAAGTGCACTGACATCGCACAGTACACGGGCCTCAACATTTCGCCTCCATCGAAATGCAGCCGCCGCGGCCGGGATTCGATCCCGCGACCTTCGGATCAGCAGCCGAGTGCCATAACCACTAGACCACCGTGGCGGGGCTCATCATCATCCTGTATTAAGTACTGCAGGATGAAGGCCTCTTCCAATGATTTCCAATTCGTCCTGTGCTCGGCGAGTTGATTCCACTTTATGCCTGCGAATTTGTTAATTTCGTTGTCTCGTCCAACCTTTTGCCTGCCTCTGCAGCGTTTTCCATCTCTTGGTATCCATTGTTCTGATCGTCCAACGGTTGGCAGTTCTACATGTCCTGCCCAGGTTCATTTTTTTCCCCTCTTAATTGACATAAGAATATCAGTCATTCCTGTCTGCTCCCTGATCCATTAGGCTCGCTTTCTCTCGCCAATACCCTGCTATCGTGTGTCATTGCTGTCTTATTCTACAGGTCCTGGAGGATCGCGTCAGCAGGGCCTGTAAGCCGATCCCGGGGCAGTCCCGGCCAGTAGCGCACCCAGGATCTCTGCCAGGGAGGGGGTTCAATTTTTCACGAACGACCGGGCATGCGATTACACAGTTGTTGCGTGTGTAAAAAAGTAAATAAAAAGCCACATAATAGTAACATCAATGATGATGACTATTTTTATTATTTTTTCGGCGTTTTGCAGAGACATTAGCGCCACATTCTTCTAGGACATAGGAGCAGTTACGGAGTGGGAGGGGGGTTAGGTCGGCCTCAGGGGGGGACGGGGGGTTTACAACCCCCGAACCCCCCCCCCTTCACCCCGTCGGTGCGCCACTGGTCCCGGCCCACAGGACCTGTAGGCCGATCCCGGGGCAGTGCAGGGCGTGCGGAAGTGTCTCACACTCTATGTGAAGTGAGTGAACCGAGTGTGTGTGTGTGTGTGTGTGTGTGTGTGTGTGTGTGTGTGTGTGTGTGTGTGTGTGTGTGTGTGTGTGTGAGAGGGAGAGAGAGAGAGTCTAGTTAAGGAAGTGAACAAAACAGGGCGAAGGGTGCACGGTAACTGTCTCTGAGTGAGGACACCTCAACTGATACACTCAGGGGGTGGGGGAATTAAAGGGACAGAGAGAAGACGCACTCAGTGGAAAGGAGGTGGCTTGATTTTCATCGAAGGTGCGAAATAATGGAATAAATTAGGTTAACCAAATTGATTCGAAGGGGCCATAAACGAACATAGCCAAATACAACTTAATTAGATGCATTATACTTATGAAAAGTATAATGCATCTAATTAAGTTGCATTTGGCTATGTTCCGAGTAAAAAGTGCGCCCGGCTGTCGATTTGCGTTGACAGATAACTTTAAAGCGGTGGGCCTATCTCACCACCACAGCTTTCCTGGTCATTCTTGCTAATAGAGTGGAAAGGCACCGTTTTTTTTTTTTTTTTTTTAAGTTTGAAACGAGAGTTTGTAGTGTCCAAGTGTGATAGGCCTCCTCGAATCGCTCTCCTGCTTTAAAAGCGCGATTCATCACGCCGACATTTCTGCCATAAAAGCGCTAGATATATGGTTTCTGTGTTATATGCCACACCTGTCGGAATGTCTTTATTTGTTATCGTTTCGTTTACAGCGTTGGCAGGGATGAAGACTTGCCTGTCGCAGATGTGACACGGATTCACGTACATTTCCGGTAGGAAAGAAATGTAAATGCGAAGCTGTGTAAGTAGACGTGGCTTTCAGGTTGCCTAGAAGGGATAGATAGATAGATAGATAGATAGATAGATAGATAGATAGATAGATAGATAGATAGATAGATAGATAGATAGATAGATAGATAGATAGATGTGGGAGAGGGAGACAGGAAAGAAAAATAGCGATGAATCACCGTGATAAGATAAGGCGATCTGTAATCTACTCCAGCGGCTTGAAGTAATGCTATATACAATCACTTGTAAGCGCTGATGGAGTAAGTAGGTCATGGGTATAGGATGATTTGATCCGATAGTGGTGTTTTAAATGTGCGCTATGGATGAAGTCGCATTGGGTCGTTCTCGATCGCGCGCTCACTGGACACTTGCAAGAGGCGTTTTCGAGTTTTTCTGGCATCCTGACAGTGACCGCAGACGGTACCGGAGTTGAAATTGCACTGAGCAATATTCTACGATGTCATGGCCGTCGGAATTACCTGGTGTATAGACGGTGAAACTAAAGACACAGTTAACTGACGCCTATAGAAATCGGTAATATAATTGTCACGAAGATATACGCGGTCTCGCTCCTTGCATCGGTGTGTAACACACAACTCCTCTGCACTTTACCAGACCGACGACGCGGACCGCCACCCAGGCCAAAGGATAGACAGGAACATGTCGAATGAGCTATAGAATTATGAAGCCATGAGGCCATTGGCGGCCACCTCCTGTCCATATAACGATCGTCTTACGTCCGTTGATTTCATTAACGTCATCAGGCGACTATTGTCACGCGTTAACTTCGTGCGTTGGTGATGGTTGTAGCCGTGGACCTGTAACATATGTGTTTTCGTGGAGGGCCAAACACGGCCAAGGAGGTCGTATTCTGAGACTCGCTTTCGGCGGCCATGCCGCTTTTTGTGACGTGTGTGCAGACCCTCTTGCAGACGCGTTTGAGTGCCGCCATCTTGACCGTGGCCACCATCTCGACAGCGACCGTCTCGTCTTTGTATAGATTTACTGTACTGTAGGGTGGACTGGCGCACACTTGAACATGGACGTACGGACGCATTTTTCATTTTACGACGTAGCCCCGCCACGGTGGTCTAGTGGCTATGGTACTCGGCTGCTGATCCGAGGGTCGCGGGGTCGAATCCCAGCCGCGGCGGCTGCATTTCGATGGAGGCGAAATGTTGAGGCCCGTGTGCTGTGCGATGTCAGTGCACGTTAAAGAACCCCAGGTGGTCGAAATTTCCGGAGATCTCCACTACGGCGTCTCTCATAATCAGAGCTGGTTTTGGGACGTTAAACCCCACAAAACAAAATCACAATTTTACGACGTAGTTGAATTGGACGTCACGACCTTCAAAACTGATGAATTACTTGCTTAGAATCTCAAGAAGGGGGCGCCCCTGTCCAATGACGACGCGACCAAGGTTGCTCGCCTTTTCCCAACCTGCCAATCAGTATACACACTGAGGGTGACACGCTGCAGCGATATCGCCGAAAGCGATAACAATATCAGATTACGAGCCCAGTTGACTGAGCCGCGGGCTACGAAGAGGCTGACGTCGAACATCGCAAGAGGTACACGTGGATTTACAAATGAAGCGCCGTGTCTCTTCCCGTTTGAAGCTGTCGTACGTGGGTGAGTTGACTGATTCGGAATGCATGGGCTCTTCGCATATTTCTCAGCCATGGAGCTGACACGTTTTCAAATCACTGACTTGTCTTCCCCAAATACTGTAGGCTGTGACTTCCATTGCCCAACCCTAGTTGATGATATCGAGTTTCCCGTGTTCGTAGGAACCCACAACTGTCTTTTTTTATGTGTCGACTGTGTATACATTCCTTGCACCTACGTCACAACCAGGCGCTGCGGGATACCGTTTCGCCATCGTGGAGGACCAGCCGCGGCAGTGAAACTGCGGACGCGTACGCGTTTCTGTATTCGCTCTCGTTAGACGCGGTATTTGAGTTGCCGAATCGCAGGAAAGCAATAAAGAGACGAGTGTGAAAGAACACTAACCTTTTTCACGGGCCAAAAGACGTGCACGGTCAATGCGGCCGCACGAAGAAGCTAAAAGCCCGAGACAGCGTAGTTTGTGGCTGACGCCTACCAAGCGCGCCGATCGCGACACCGAACATGCTGGTACATCCAAGTATGCACGAAGGCCCACAAATGTTTTGCGAGCAGAGTTATGCGCCTGTTCCTGCCTTGAGCATCGTCCGTCGGCTCCCGCCGTAACCGATCGCGAACGAGCGTAGCGAAATATGTCCTGGCTCGCGCGCCTCAAGCCACGCGCGATGCACTTTTGCCGAGGCCGGTGGTGTTGGGCCGGCTGGGCTACTGTGGAAGTATTCTAAAAACAACCTTCGACGAGTCAGGGGAACCCAGCTGTTCGCGCCGCCGAAACGGAAGCTCATCGTACTTCAAAGCGGGATCGAGCTTCTGTTAACAGTGGGTGACGTACTCGGTGGAAGTGCTTCGTCGGCTCAGCAAGCTATATTTGCTGGTAGAGATCGCAGATATCTAATTCTTTTGCCCAGCATATCGCATCATTAACACACGCGCGCACGGCTGCGCTCACATCTCGCATTAAGAAGTATGACATTCGTCAGGAATTTTTTTTTTTTTTATGACTGAAATTTAGGGACACGGCGAAAAGAACAGCACAAACTGAATTCGTAGGCATTCCATGTAAGATCTTAGAGGACACAAATATCGATGGGACGCCGACGTCTCTACACTGATGCAGCGCAGATCATGAACAGCGCGCTGAAAGGGCGGCTCCTGAAAAGCGAGGCTGGTGCAGCGGCAGTCGCGGAGTCGATCGGCACTTCGTGCGTGCCAGTCGTTGCCGGAAGATAAAGATGAACGCCGTACAGAGAAAAACGTAGTTGGCGATGTCCCCGCGCGTCACTTCAACTACACAGCGTTGGTGCCCGTCGGTGTCCGGCAGCTTCGTGTAGGGATCGACATCGTCGCACGTTCGCGCATTTGCTCACATAAACATCGTGCCCATACGATTAACTCAGGCTGATAATCTTTCCGCAAGGGACGGCGGCAACCTTACGCCTAGAAAGTTAGAGAAAACGAACTAAAACGCGGTCGAATCAACGAATGTATGAACGGCGATGCAGGGAACGAACCAAGAAGTGGTCCCCATGGTCCTCCAGCATGCCCGCCGCGCCGACAGCGATGCAGTCGTGACGTCACGTGCAAGCTATGTATACTTAACAGACGTTTCGGCGGAAACGTCATCCTCAGGCCAATTAAAAAAAAAAGAGAAAGGTGAAAGATGAAGCTGTAATTAACTGTCTGAACAGTCACTACAGCACGTAGCGTTTTCGTGGATGTGAACCTTGGTAAACAGTACTTGAACCATACGCACAATTCACAAACACTTCACAGCGGATATGGATTGGCTCAGAACCCTCATATCCAATGCGAGCATAAGCCAATAACGCTTCCTTCCTTCCTTTTCTTTCATGCCTTCCCGTGACTCATACCCCCATGACCAATGCGGTGCGCACCTACCTTAACTTAATTAATTTCCGTTAATTATCTCGATAATTAAATGACTCCTTCTTTTGCTAAACTTGTGCTCTGATATCACACCTGCCTCATACTAGTCTAAACTTCACGTTTTTTATAGGAATTGTACTTATTTTATCGCAGTTTCTTTTTGTCTTTGGCGTAACAAGCCCCACCCGGAGGTGAATCGGGGATGCCGAACAAAAAACATAAAATGTTGCTATCGGTGCTAGCGTCATAATATTGTAACGTAAATAACAAAAGGGACGACTACGTACAGGTATATATTTACAGTGAGGCGCACAGCATCAACCAAGATGGCGGACAGCCGCGCATCAGACAGTCCCTTCTTCTTTGTCTTCTCCTGTAGGTGGTATGTGCCATCCCATTAGGATCACGCCTAGCTTCGTAACAGTATCTACAATGCAGGATAAATGCTTCTCCTAATGATCTCCAGTTTTCTTCGATTCGATTTTATGCCTGCAGATTTCCTAGTTCCTTCGGCATGCACGTTGTCCTGTGCCGTCCCCAGCTGTGCTTCCTCATTCCTCAGCACTATCTGGTTGACCACCGGTTGTCTGTCCCGCACTTTATAATAATAATTAATGGGGATTTGCGTGCCATAATTATGAGGCACGCCGTATACTGGAGAGCTCCGGAAACTTTGACCATCTGAGCTTCTTTTATCGAGCACTGAAGGCACACTGTACAGTACACGGGCGTCTAATATTTCCGCCCCTATCGAAAATAAGGCTGCCGCGGCCGGGTTCAAATCCGCGTCTCTCGGGTCATAAGTCGAGAACCACATCTACTTAGACCACCGTGGCTGGACGTCCCACGCATACTGACATCGACACATGGTCTAACAGAGAAGCCAGAGTGCGCGGCTAGTGTAGTCGGTTATTTGTTCAATAGGTAAAGAGTAAATCGAAAGAACCAGCGTTGGGTTTTTATATATGAAAATACAGCTACTACACTTCAAACACGCCAAAAAAATCTGCATACACTTCGTATGAGATGCCTGGTTGCAAGACCTGAGACATTCATATCTGAAACACAAATTTGGTCTTGGACAATGATCTTCTGTAATTTTGTGCGTTTAGGGACTACAGCTAGCTGACCTTTGCTGTGGAAGCTATCCCTTGATGGGGGGAGTTATATATGCGGCGTATTCTATAGTATGCGGCACTCTACATACTTATATTCTGTACTAGCAATGCATGTGCACCGCAGTTGCTGTCTTGTTTGGCAGGGGTTTGTCCAGAATTTTGATTTTGGGAGGTGGTGGGGGGTGGACGCGAAGTTACGAACGTATTGGTTAGCTGGAATAAATTTTTGGGAGGTATACGATCCAAAGGAGGGGGGAGTATTATATAAATTCCTGTAGTCTGAAACGGCGTGAGATTTAATTAACCGATATTGATGTTGACGAGTGCTTTTATACATGCTGTCCTTTCCTGCGTTTCTTTCCTCTCTGTCACAACTGTCTTGGCGCACGGACGCATGTGGTCTCATATATGACATATCGTATGAAAAGTTTGCAAAACTGGCTGACGTGCATTCTTGCTTGTGTAGCGCACCACTGAGAATTCGTGATTGAAAACGTTCTACTGATTACCTCGTATTCCGCGCTCAATACGCGCACTTTCATGTTCCTATACTTCGCACGCACGTTTGTTCGCTTTCACGGTCTAAATTCCCTCTAATTGCCCTCTAGCTGAACGTACAAACCGTCTATGCAACGTAACTTATTCCTCAACGCAAAAAAAAAAAAAAAAAGGCCACAATATCCGCCATGCCACAAAACATCCGGCTTTTAGGAAGGAAGTGAATTAAGTGCGTCTAACTCCTATGCCCTTACACTATAATAAAATAAATATAGAAGGAAGTAATTAAAGGCGAATGTGTTAGTAGGATTTTTGATTGCCTGTGTTTTTATAGCAAAGGCAATTTTTCGAACACTGTCCAACTATACAACGTCCAGTGGACGTCCAATCGCGATCTCCTTTCGCTACTGGCCCTGCCGCCCGCGAAACAAGTGCGCGTCGAACTCCGCTATTTCAACGCCTCTCACGAAGGACGCCGTGGCGGAGAGATTACACGCAACGCGAGACCTTTGCATATTTTGCGCGCTCGTTCGGAGGCATTCGAGAACAGATGTACTACACTACGAGCCCTGAAAATCTGCCACGTTTTGCGTAACTATAGGCGAACCCAAGAATATATTATAATACACACATAATAAAAAAACGCATAAAGTTGCCCTCCGTAGGCCGCCGCATTTTTATATGTCTCCCGTGCATTTTTCTTCCTTCGGCGCTTTTCATTTTGTACGTGTTTGCTTGCGCGTTGCGCCTGGCATGGGATAAGTATCCGGCTATGTATAACTGCGTTGAGTATACGGTCCCCCCCAGGGCGTCACTTCCCTCCTCCTCTTCCCCGCCACTCTTTCGCTTCACCGCTCTCTCTCTTTCCTTCCGAATCCCGGCGTTGCAGCTATCCGTCTATATATATCTGGCACCCCCCCCCCCCCTCCCCACCTTCGGCAGCGTTCGAGAAAGAGATTGAAAGGAGGAAATAGAGGCGCCTTGAAAGAGATGGACAGAGAGGTGCAGAAACGAAGCTAGAAAGAAAAAAGAAAAGAAATGAAAATTTTCCATCGCCAGCGGTGAGACGACGTTGTTGCACAGTTGGCGGAATGAGAGAGGAAAGAACGACGGACGAGGGAACTGAAATAAAATATAAAGGAGAAAATCCTCCGCACGCCGCGGCGAACAAAGGGAATGAAGAGAAGGCGCGTGAAAGAAGTGGTCCACTCGAATGTGAGCAATGGCGGACGCGATGGATTAGGCGCTACCTGCGCACTTATGGAATCTTAAGGATGACATACATATATATGTTTCTGTAAATTTTTGAAAATCTCTACGCGCTTCCGTTATTCATGTGTTTCAGGTTCCGCTGACAGCCAGGACGGTGGTTGGCGTCCAGTTGTAAGGGTGTTGGGAGATTATTGTAGGTGCCAGAGTATGCACTTGCATTAACTGTTCTTCCGGAGCTTTAAACGTGACTCGATCAAGTCGTAGACAACGAGTCGAGCGAAACCTCTTAACTTTGTTCTGAGGAATGAATGAGATTTCGTTTGCTGAACAACTGACAAGTTTAGAGGACGTCGTTGGTACCGTTACTCAAAAGCAACGAATTCATTTCACTCTAAGGTGCATTCCAAATCAACCGTGAAATCAGTAATTCACTGACGGTTGCTAGGGTGCTAAGGAACGGAGGGGAGGTAACATCAGCGAACCTCCATCAGCGATCGCCGCGGCTTCTCGAAACATATGACAAGCAGGCACAAACAGCGCTTTTTACGCAACACCGGAAAGTTACATAAAGACAGAATCGTCGTATCAACTCAATCCAAAGAGGACATAGATTTCGCGGGGGTCCAGGCGTCGCTTCTCCGAAAAAGCGCCGGCATCGCCGTAGGCCATTATTGCCAACTGCGATCACGTGGTATCATTTTTGGCGCTTATTTTGTTTTGCAACCCTCTCGCTTCCTCCTCTCCTAGCCAACAGCTTCGGTAGGGTTGCCCGCTTGCTAATATTTGTGGGATATCTGATGACGTCACGCGGCGCATGCGCACACACAGCGCGCGCTCTCTCGCGCTACCCGCCCCCCCCCCCCACCTTCTCCTCCTTTTGCCTTCATACCCCTCAGTCCATTTTCCTCCTCGACTTTGTTGCAGGAGCGAGGAGGGAGGGTGTGAGAAAATAACGTAGACATCTTTACGCCGATAGTCTTCTGTGGTGGTGCCCCCCGGCGTACTTACGCGCTCTCCGGCCCCCTGTGAAAAAAAAAAGAAAGAAAGATTCGGGGACACGTTTCGGCGTTGTCCGAGCTGCTATGCCCGCGCCTCCCGGACGCGACGAAGAACAGTCTGAAGACCAGGAGATGGCCACCGAAGAAGCAGAAGACGATTCTTTAGCCGGTGAGCGATGATGCGATGGGCTCTTTTTGTGTGTGCTACCTGTCGGACCCCCCCGCCGCCTCTTCGAGATCGCCGGTCACTCGCTCGTTTCACAGCGGCTCGATATCTGCTTCAACCGGCGTCACTTCGCCACTCACGGTGTCAGCGGACATCCCTCGAGCACGTCGCGAGCGACCGCGGTCGGCGACTTCGAAACGAATTCGGAAACGCCGAAACTTTCGCGCCCCACTATTCCCCCGATCGCGCTAGGCTTAGTAAGCCGTACGGGCCGAACGCGCTCTGCGCTGCTTGCCTTTTCTTTTTTCCCGAGCCGGCGTCTTGAGGCCGAGCACATGGGACTGTTTTGGTGTGCGCGGGATCGTGTCCTTTGACGGTTGTCACGCCGGTATCTTTGCGAGTGCACGTTGCATTTCGCGAGTTTGGTCTTTGGCTCGACGAGACCCGGGCCGCGATTTTTTTTCTTGCTTTTCGGTGCTTGTCGCCAATGGAGGAAGACGGCGGATATGTATCCGGATATGTATATCTCATTATCATATTGATCTGAACCTCGGAACGAGGCTAGGCTGGAGCGTTTTTTCCAAAATGGCTGTTTTTCTTGGCATTTCGATCGTCGAAATAAAACTGTCAGAGTGAAATTTTGTTTCGTTTTGCTCAGCTTTTTGTTTTTCGTGCGTTTGTATGGGGGGCGCGCTATGGAGATGGTCCTAACGTGGCGGCCGAAGCGCAACTGCGTGCATGCACGCGTTTGGGTGGGCACCACCGAAGGACCGGTTCCCCATTTCGCATTTTCTTCGATACTTTGGTGCCTACTGACTGACTTCGTTGCCTGCTTAATTCATTTGCTGGCCGTCGACTGTCTCCCTGAATGGGAGATTTCGTTTGGGTGTTCCGCTACTTTGAATGAAATGTTCCAGCATTGAAATAGAGGAAATAAAGAGAGATCATGAAATGGCGCCACGGTGACAAAGACGTACCAAAGTTCCTGCTTGCTAGGCGTGCAAAATTCACGGATGTCAGCGTGTTGCGACATGTCGCACTACCGTTCCGCTCGCTGTGTAGCGCTCCTACTAGCAATCACTCGGAATGCGATTTTTCCAGTATCGGATCGCATTGCTTCAGTTCTAAAGCGCCGCATTAAAGGCATTCGTCCTTGATACTAATAGTGTGCTCGTCTGTGCGCTGTCATCGTGATCGTTTTGTGTACGAGATTACGCTGCCGTTTATGGCCTAAAATACTCAAACACGTAGCTTCTGCCGACAGCTGTTACATTGCCTTTTTTTTTTTCCCTCGGTGAACCGCGATGTGATCAATCGAACAAGTGCACAGTGTGATCGATTGAACACATCGTGATCTTCGATATCGTGCTAGCATTTGCCGCTTGTAGTAATGCATGCCAGCTTGCACTTTGTCAAAAGCTGCTTCTTTGTGACATCGTAAGCATGAATGCACTGGAGCGAAATCACATTGCATGTGTGCTTGCTATGGTCATCAAAAACTTGCGGTTGATTAAAGCATTTCTTTGGCAGTTTTCTTTGATGTTTGGAAAATTCTCATGTACAGCAGTTAGCATCCACACGTTTGAATTGCTGCTCTTGCCTCGTATCACTTGTTTTGATCGCCAGGTTGTGCACACAGCTACATTGACAAACATTTTCGTAGTGTACGGTCAAAATACTTTCGTACTATGTCAGTTTGGCTTTGCACGCAAGGCAGTTTGACAACCTTGCTTGCTGTGCCTGCAGGTCAAGAAGCGTGGGACCTTGACACTGCGAATTTTTCTGCTCCCAACTCTCTGTCTCTCTACGTTACACAACTGATAATGCTCCCATGTACACTACACAGCTTTGGTTTGTTACATCCACTTGGCTGATGTTTTAACTCAATATCCAGTTCTGAAAAGTTATGAAAGTAGAGCGTCTTGTACATCAAAACTGTTAGAAAATGACAGGAATCAAACAAAATGGATGCTTTAAGGTACTCCACTTACAGCAATACTAAACCAGTCATATCCTTTTCAGTGAGGTACAGTCGTGCTTTGATTTTGAGTGCATTGCGTTGGATTGTTGTCATAACTAAGCTCTGGTGTAGTGAAAGGCTGACCGTCTGTATACATTGGACTGTGTCCTGCCAGAGAATGATCAAGTGGATGAATGAATGAAGGTTTGGCGTCACATGGAAAGCTTTATTGGGATGTATGAAGGGATGAAAACTTGACAAAGCACAACCAACAGGCTACCCACCTACCTTTGTTGTCTGGACTTAGCCTTTGAACAGCCATATATTTCATTTATGGTACATGAGTGTCGCAACTGAGTGACATGGCTCCTTTCCTCTTGCAAAAACCTCGCATGCATATAATGTGTTGCATGTTGCTATACAAATTGCTGGAGTTATGGGGTTAACGTTAGCGATAATTATAAACTAAATGCACCTTGCATATTACTTAAAACGACCAATAAATATAGTGAGATTTTGTGGCCATCTCAAAGTGAAGGTTTATATATTTTTTTTGTATGACTGTGTTGACAGCAACAAATTCACCAGAAATTGGAATCAAGAAGGCAACAGAATGTTAACATAATGTTGTAGATCTACATTGTGGCTTACTATAAATCAGCCAGGAATGAGCGGTGTGAATTGCAGTGTATTATTTTGACCAGAATGTTCAGAACCATGCACAATGGCTACATTATTCATTGTCTATTTAAAATGAAGTGGAGCCTTCTTTTGCATATATGCACTATATTGGTGCACGTTTCTGTTGCTTTCCTCAGTAAATGACAGCATGGGCCAACAGGTATGTCCACTATGTTCTGATGTTACCGCAACTTGAAGTGTGTTACCACAACTTCAAGCCAATGTGCTGCCGTTGTAAAAGGCACCCTCGTACATTGCGTTGAGTGGGTGTAGGCTGTTGCATCATGTGAGCACCTCCTTAAGCTTTTCTAAATTGAACGTGTTGTGCACACGTCTTCATCTTGTTCTTTTGCATGCGCAGGGTCGGAGGTGGCGGAGGAGGAGGAAGAAGAAGCGGGCAGCGGCAGGGGAGGCGCCGGCGATGGGGGTAGCCAGGAGTCGGACGAGGGGGCATCAACACGCGCTCCCCCGACCCCCAGCGTTGGCGGGGGTGGCACAGAGGATGAGCCCCCCGGGGAGGAGGAGGAGGAAGAGCCTCCCGAGACACCGCCCAAGCCCAAGAAGGCGAAGGCGAAAAAGCGCAAAGGCAAGGGTGGCGATGGTGAGCGAAAGAAGGGCAAGAAGAAGAAAAAGAAGCGAGCCGCCTCAGAAGAGGAGGACGACAGCGACAGCCAGCTACTGGGTGGCCACTCGGACAATGACAGTGACTATGTGGTGGACCGCAAGAGCGCCAAGAAGCCCAGGCTGGACAAGGGTCCCATCTCTACCGACGCCTCGGTGGTGGCAGCAGTTGCTGCTGCCCATGCCGTCCAGGCGGCTGCGGGTGTGGGTGAGCCGGAGCAGCAAAAGAGCTCAACGGAAGTGTGCGAGGAGCTGGGTCTCACGGACGTACCGATGGAGTACACTGATGCGGACTACCAGAACCTGACAAGTTACAAGCTCTTTTCCCAGCATGTGCGGCCATTGATCACCAAGGTGCGCGAAGTGAAATCGGCTGCAGTGATCTTTCTTCTGCCAGCTGTGAATAGTTATCATGCATTCTGTGCTCTCTGGAAAGGGGCGGCGCTTTTCCTGTATATGCCTAACATGTGTTGTTGATTTAGATACACCTTGTTAAGACAGCCCTTTCAGTCTGTGACGTTGTTATAGTTACATATCCCATCTACTCGTGACAGGATGAAAGTCTTGACTGTTGTGTTGATTATAAATGTAATGAAACACAACATTTCAAGTCTGCTTAGTACAGCAAACAATGCAGAAAATGGCAGTTTAATTAAGAGACGTGCTGCGGGGTGTGTTGAAAAATTGACATATTCCTCTGTGTCACTGCTGTCAGCATTCGTTCATGCACTAGAAGGAACTCGTGTCCTTTAATAAAATAACTAACCCGTCTACTCATAACAAGCATTCCAGGTACTTGAAGGGACACTAAAAGGCAATGTTCAGTGGAGCAAGATTGAAAGCTTGGGCATGTGTAGTAAAAATTCATTACCTATAGCGATAACCGAACATTTGTGAAAAAAGAAAATTGAAAAATTTGGAGGGGCGCTCCCAGTTGTGTGCAGTGGTGCGTCTGAAAATTGTATCCGTACATCTATTTTCAGATTACCCAACTATTGCTACAGTGGCTGATGAAAAGTAAACTAGACAGTTTTTAACAATCTGAGTAAATGCAACACTCGGGAGAGTTACTGCTACATATTAAGGTTACATATTAAGGTTGTAAAGTTCACTGCGCGGTACTGTCAACAAGATACGGTTTTGATTGGCCATGCTTGCACTTTTGCTTGGCTGAAGGCAAAGGCATTTTGTGGTGTATGGCATTGTCGGTGCTGTGTCACAAAGGCTCCCATCAGTGTTAGTTATTTTTGGCAGCAGCTTCCTTTTACCTTTCAAAACAAGCCTGTGAAATCTGCTACCTGTAGTTCATGCTGCTGTATGACTGCTGCATCACAGAAAGTGGCAGCAGAAATGGTGCCGTCACTTCTTCAGTTTTCGGCATGAGCAATTCAAATTGAGCAGCGGCACGTAGTGACCTTTATTGGCACTTTCCAACACTAGATTGTTCTTTGGTACATAGAAAGCGGCAAGAGCTTTCCGCACATATAAAAAGAGCAGGCTAACTATACTTAGTTCCAGTGTTCCTTTAATGATACAACGCACCACATATGAGAAATCTGCAGTCAATTTTTGTTGTTATGGTGACTAACCTGATCTAAATATTCATTGCCTTGAATATTGGGCTACAGCACCACAATTCTTTCTGCACTGTTTCTACCACGTTTCCTGAAAGACAAATTTGGAATCTAGTATGTCGTAGGTACTGTGCATAGACAGATGTCCACTACCCCATGTCATGTAAAACTCCTAATAAGAGTTTCTGGGGGCCTGGGGAGTTAAGAAAGGCCCCTTTTGAAGTGTTGCATGGGTTTATTAGAACGATTTTTTAATTGTTATGCCACATGCAAAGTGACCGTGGAGAGCCAGTAGTTTTATGTACGGGTCTGTTTGAAGTAATTAACTAAAGTGACACCTGTTCCAATTAATGTGCATGGCAAATTGTGTTGAGGAACTGTAAAGCTGGTAAACTGCAGATTCTTCTGTGCTGAATTTCTAGTCAACAGAGTTGGGCTTTCAGAACAGCATCATACGCACAACCCATTATAGCCCGATTATTGGCTAGTCAGGTTCTCTCTGCCAGCACTTACTGCAATGATCAGTTGTAGCCAAGCTGTACGTTCATGGTTCTGCATAGGAATTCGGAGTGCAAAGCAATAGTTTCAAGATAAGCACACCTAAATATGTGTGGTAGCATTCTACACTATTTATTTCCTGATTTCAATACTCTCCATGCTAGTATAGCATTACAGAGAATAGGGGGGGTTGTAAGCTTGAGATCACAGTCCTGAATGAAATATCAGCACGGATGAGTGGAAGTACATGTTGGTCTGCCAGAATGGTGTTTAGAACTTTTAAACCATGGTCAATGCAAGGGGGAGATGAGGTGCATTGCTGCACAGGATTCGTAAAAGATGATTATATGAAAAAGATGTATGCGGGTCTGCTTCCATCCATTATAGAAGTTTGTGAGATGAAGAGAAATTTCTGTTGCGCTAATACTGGCTATGCATGAATAATTATCAATGAACTGCACTGAAGGATCTAGTGCACTTTAAGGGTAGGTGAGGGTCTTAGATAGAAGAAGCGTCATTGAATTTTTGTCTAACTAACGTTTTATCTTTTCAAAAAGATATTTTAGGGAGAAAGGAGCTAAAAAAGAATGGCATTTATGTTTTTAATATGCATGTTCTGTGGTATATCGTTAACTGTGTGTACACATAGGTATAAGTGCTGACAGGAGACAACTGAGGATTAGGAATGGAATCAACAGGGGTAGGGTTGTTAAGAGATATGTGGGAGATTGTTATTTTGCATTTATTAACATTCAGATTTCAAATGAAATGTTGACATCCAGATTATTTGCACATATTACAAACACTTGTTGGACCTGTAGCCAAAGGCTAGTTCAAATCCGATCAAATAAGCACTTAGGAAATCCTAGGTATTTCAGTTCAGTTTCATGAACTGTTGAAAGTGCCAAGAAAAAATGCTGTCGTCTCAGTTTTGTCTTGACTGCGTAACATATGATTTGGGAGAGCTTTGCCACACATTTCGGCACTGAGGTTCTTTGCATTTTTGATGGGCAACCATAGATGGATTTTGGGATAAGTTTCACTGTGTCATTGTTGCCGTAAAGGTTTCTATTAGTTGCGACTATGCTTCGTGCTTATTAGGCTTCAAATGTGTTTCATGAAACATAAGGGGGGAAAAAAAGAAAGAAAACCCTCAAAAACAGGAAGGCTTGGAATAAACATGCAAGGACTCTACGATAAGAATCAGTAGATAGAACGCTAGAGCTGTTGTACATGTATTGGGAACATGGTGAAACAGAATTTATTTCTGCTTCTCGTTGAAGTGAAACAGGCTTCTATTACGGGAGAAGAGAGGCCCAGAAATGTGATTGTGGCATCTTCCAGGCATTTTCAGTAACACAAGTTTCTGTTCTTATTGGCTAGTAGCCCCACCACTTTAGTTTGTACATCAATTGGTTAATTGTGCACCATTAATTGGTGAGTCCTGCCCTGCCAAGCATAAGCAAGCCCTCATAGCTGGGTATTATGGAGATAACAGGAACAACGTATACAGCTGTATGACATGCTTGGTACCTTGCATCCTATGCCCCTTTCTGTTCAGCCTGTGTTGTCACAAAACCAAAAACCAAGGCTTGCTCATTTTATGCCCACCTACCTTAACCTGTCATCAAAGCAACCTGTGTGGCGAAATTGGGTTTGTTAAATGTTTGAAACTCTCACTGCGGTTCATGAATATAAGATGCAATTACAAAAGAATCCGAAAACTGTTCATTTTTGTGATCAGTTTCGGGCAAGGGCAGTCAGTCATTGAGGTGTAGTTTCCCCCATTTAACATGAGCAATCTAGGTTGTCAGGCCAGTCGATCGTGACTGGAGAGGTGATGCACTGGGGTGCTGGCTGGCTGTGGTACAACGCTGGGGAGCGCAACAGGGTCATTGGTTCAATTTCTGGCTGCAGCAGCCACAAAATTTGAAAATAGGCTATGTATTTAGATATACGTAGTTGCCCTATATGATCAAAAATTAATGTGTGTGGGCTGTAAAGAACATCCTTTCTATGGCATTCTTTGCAGCCCCTTTATTGTTTTGAACATAACAAGCTTCATGAATTGATTTAAGAACCTGACCATGACGAGAGGTGAAAGCCCAGTGCTAATGTAAACTTACTGCGAGTGTCGCAAGATGCTTACCGATGCTTTTAACAAGCGACCACAGCAGAAAAAAATGAGTCTCGTCCATCTGCTCCCAAACAAACTGGGCGCTTTCGATGCAGGCGAACCCCAAGATTGCAATGGCCAAGATAGTGATGCTCATCTCGGCCAAGTGGAAGGAGTTTCTGAGGGACAACCCCAATGCGGACGATGCCCTCGACGAAGACGACAGACCCATGCGGCAGTCTAGGGCTGCTGCATCTACACCCACAGGTTCAAACAAGGACAATGGTAAGAAAGGAGTAAATGCTCAAGGCTCAGCAGGTGCTGCTTTTGCTCGAACAAGCTGAACCTTGGCTCCAGAGGTTCTGTGTTCCATGTTTTGTTTAGATCTGTTTCACTTCCTCCTTCGAAACACGGCCTTATATGGTGTGTATGTGAAGAAATGTACAGGAAACATTAGATGTGTAGCCCGTTGCGCTACTTGGTGCAACCTTTCATAGTTGAAGAGCATTGAATCTCCTCTCCACAGATGGTAAGGAATACTCCCATTTCTTGTCAGTAACGGTGCTTCTTCTGCCGATGTACTTTTTATTGAATGCTCTTCAACATTGAGATACAGGCAGCTAGCTTCTGTTGACGTCTGGTTGAAAAAAAGAAAAAAGAAAGAGAAGGCTATAATGAAATGGTTGTATTGTCATTATTTTCACAGTGAAAATTTACAAAGGGAGTGATGCCAACAAATGTGATGCCTGGGCAACTTTACAATAATTAGCACTGCCAGCTGTGGTGTAGGGGCCATGGCATTGCTGCTGAGCTTGAAGGTGGCAGTTTTATATTCCTTGTCTCATTTCGATTGAGAAAGAAATCTAAAAAGAAAAAAAAAAGAGTGAACCAGCTTACACACTGCTCATGTACTCGTATTTCAGTGCATGTTAAAGGCCCTCGTGCGGTTGAAACTTGTACAGACTCCGTGAATGCTGCAGCCCCCATGATTGTAACTTGGCTATTGCGCACCTTTTTGTAAAATATACGCGTATGTTTTAATAACATAGCCTTTCTTGACTGGTCACCAGAGTTCCAGAAAGCCCATGTGCAGAAGTGCTAGTCAATTGACTTATGGCAGAGGTGTTCACCTTAACTGATTGTTCCAAGTTGTGGTTACTGGTTGAGTGAAGGTGGTAGAAGTGGAGCATCAGAGAGCCTGTATGTTTGTGTATACGAAGTAGGATGCATAAATTTGGACACTTGATGCCTTATCCTGAGATGTGACAATGTGAACGTGCAGCACTAATGTTTTCACTCGTCTTACTCCTTGCAAATGCAGATGGGGAGCGGTCAAGCCGAAGCAAAACGAAAAAGAAGAAGTCGGTGCCTTTACTGAAAATTAAATTGGGTGGCATCGGCAAACGCAAAAAGCAGAGCTCTGTAAGTGTTTGGTTGCCTTGTTTTAGGAATACTTTTTGCATGTGTGCGTGTTAATCTAATTTAGGCTGTTTTTATTGTGCCTTTTGTGCAAAGCAAGCCATTCTTCCTGCTAATTAGGTGCTACATAACTACCATGCTACTATGTAATGGGCCAGTAGCCTTTGACTTTCGGGCAATAATAAGTCAACATTTCTCTCTTGGATGTTGCTGCTCTACAGTTTTAATTATGCACTGTGTATTGTAGGCCTCTGTGTGGTCCAAGCACCTTATTTACTTGATTGTAACTTGACCCATTCTTGCTGAAATTTGAAATCCAAAGCGAGGAGGTTGACTTACACTTGAAACTGAAGTATTCATGAGGAGTTGGTTTTCATTCATTGAAGGTAATTTTTGGTGAATGGCTTGACTAGCTATTCTGCCACTTGACTGTGCAACTTGTGCTGAGCTTAGGAATGCCGAAAAACACTCTGTGCAGATCTTTGGTTGCTATTTTGGCATGTTGAAAAGAGAGAGAGAGAGAGGGAGCTCTTTATTGAAGGGCAGAGAATTTAGCTGGCGTTGAAATATCGCTGACATGCTACTTTGCGTGGGGAGGGAGTTTGGGGAGATAAAGACGAGTAGAAAGAAGTGCAAGATACAGTGAAAAAGAAAAGAGGAAGAAAAATTGGGCTTTGTGTTTCTGACTATGATGCCTAATTGCGTCCTAAGATATTTAATGTTTGCACCAACCCGCATGTTGAACAGCTTGCCTTAATTAATTAGCTCTGTAACAAACGCATTAGAGTGTCTCTTTCTACTGTGTGAGAACTTGCAGCAGCCGTCTGCTTTTGCCAGACATGGTGACAGTGATTCTGGTAGCAGGTCTTGTGAGTTCCGCAAATGCAGTTTCGGTCTGGTGTCCTAAGTGCAACGTAAGGGCCTGTCCCAGACCTATGAATAAAGGAAAGGTGTGTATTAGCCTCGTCCACATTCAGTAGAACCTCGTTCATACATTTTCAAAAAATGTCACAAACATATCTGAGAAAACGTATGATCCAAACACACGGAAAAATCGCGCAGTTTCACCAGAAAAGCGATGCATTGACATAAATATTAAAATAATTACTATTTCACGAAATTCAGGCAATAAAACGTCACAAAGCAACCATAAATGTCAGCTTATGTTACCTACTAAAACACTGCCGAAATGCGCCCGAAGGCAGGGCAGTGACCGTGAGCGGTAGCCTTCAGCATTGACAGCGTCAGGAGTGGACCGCATGCGTGTTGTCCCTTGCTTCAGCGTTTAAACTACTTGGCGTTTTCAGGCAAGTTATGTAACCTGTAACACGTTGCACGCATGCAACTAATTTTCTCGGCCTGCCCAAACTGCAAGCGGAGTCGTCAATACGTGGCGTGCAAGCACCTTTCAGCACAGATGCATGGGCCACATTGTGCCCAGCTGCACACACTCTGGTTCATGTGACCTTGATATTTATCGCACGGGAAGGCTGCTTTCATTTCTGGGCACAATGCGCAGCAGAATTCATATTACTGAAAGTAATGGCGGTGTGTTCTAGTTATCGGCCATTAAAATTGCGCACGCTTGCAACAGCTACGACAAGCATGCTGGTAAAACTGCCTTGATTACGAGTTATCAATGAATGTGGTGTGCTGCATCTATCACAGTTATCTGCTAGTACAGTAAAACTCATTAATTTGGATTTCTAGGGACTGAAAAAATGTCTGAATTAACTGAATGTCCGAATTATCGAATGGTCAAAATAAACATTATAGACACACTGAGCATGCTGCAGCACGTTCATATTGGGAGTATGCCATTCTGAAAGCATGCGGCACATGCATAAGTGCTGCTGCCGCAGCTGCTGCGGAACAAACTGTAGCCGCACTATTGACGCTATCACAGAGAGCTTCTGAACAGTGCACGTGTGCCAAACGAAAATGAAACTATTTGCCCCAGCTGCTGCAGATTAATGCTTCGTCACTGACAACGCAATCAGGACGGCCTTCATCTATCATCCATGGTGATCTATAATGGGAGAAGGCTTTTTTTTTTTTTTTTTTTTCCATTTTTGAGCCTTACCAGCAGCCCGAAAGTCACAGAATTATTTTATTTGCGGTCAAATCTGTCCGAAATAATGAGTGCCCTGTCTCATAGAGGCACATATTTTTGATGGGACCAGAGAATAAGTTCGAATGATGCGATTTTCTGAATTAATGAGTTAAGATAATGAGCTTTTACTGTATCAGAAGGGAGCACACCGGCGTTTTCTTGTGGCACGGTCGGGCGAGTACTGTGGGAAACCCGCTGCGGTGGGCAGCTACTGCTCTCGATCGCACACGGTTCCAGACTTCTCGGTTGCACGTGTTCTCTAGCTGCCAGGAAACATATTATGCGATCACAGTTTGATGATAAACCCAAAGTTGGTGCTGAATAATCGTATTTTCTGGGGACATTTAACCGGGATAAAAGAAGCATAATTCTACAAGAAAATTTCGTGTTTTCGCCGTTACGAACATCTTAACTGGGAAATATATCAACCGGGAACATATCAACAAGGTTATCTGTATGGTGCATATCCAGAATTGACTTGCATTAGCACTGGCGAAATTTATGGTTTGGCTGCTGTGTGTGTGTGGCCCGAGTTTCCTTCAAAACACTTGCACGCCCTTCACACTGCGCATGTGTTTCCTTGAACCTGTATCTGCACGCCAAACTTTTTCATTCTACAATGCATCCTCTCTGTACCCTTGCAGGAAGACGAGAACAGTGTGAGCGATCAGAGCGATGCGGATTTCGAGGCTGCGCTGGAAGAAGCGCAGAATATGACTCCTCCCCCGGCTAAGAGTGACAAGGGTTCTTCCAAGAAGGGCAAAGCCAAAAAGGCCAAGAAGAAGAAAAAGACCAAGACGACGGCAAGCTTCCCCAACTCGGATGCTGAGAATGATGGCTACGAGGTGTGTTTGTTTTGCCTGATGGGACGAGAAAGTTTCCTTCTCAACTTGTCCTTCTTTTATGAAATTCTCTATGAAATTTAACCCAATATGGTCAGAATATAAAATTATACTGCCCGCTATGATTTCGCACTGATATTCATGGACTGGTGTTTTGTCATGAAATTTGAAAGTAAAAACATTGGGCTTTGTTTTCTGTTCTAATAATGAACCCATGATTGCAGGTTTCATGACAGCAGAGCCTTGCACTTTCATGTTCTTGTGTTGCAATTTCACTTGTTTTATTATTATTATTATTTGTGCATGGGCTCTCATTTTGTGTAACCATAGCCTCGAATTCCTCGAATAGTTTTAATGGAACACTTTAATAAAATTTACTCAGTGTTCCATTTTAATGTCCCTTAAAAATTATGTGTGGGTTATGCTCTATGGCAGGTCATACATACGAAATCCCCCTTTCCCCCTGTTCTAAAGTACTGTTTTGTGTGGTATCTTGCATAGAATAATGCAAAGTGGCATACTTACAAAAGTGTGATGTTTGATGCCATTTGCATTATAGTGCTGAGGTGTTTTGCTTCAATGAACTGTACCACATGCAGACGGATCACCAAGACTACTGCGAGGTGTGCCAGCAAGGGGGTGAAATCATATTGTGCGACACGTGTCCACGTGCCTACCACTTGGTCTGCTTGGAGCCCGAACTCGAGGAACCACCCGAGGGCAAATGGAGCTGCCCGCACTGTGTAAGTTCTTGCTCCCTCCCCTTCCGGGTGTTCGATTCTTTGTTTGTCGCATGACTCGCTGGCTGGGTCATTTCTCTTCTGATTTTGTTCTTAGCAACGCACTGATGCAGGTGTTCAGAGGTTCCTTGATTAATTAATTTAGCACCCAGTGCCACATGGGGTGTTGCAGGGACTGCTGTAGCCTCTCATTAATTCAAATTTGGGGTGACTTAAAATTTTATTCGAGTTATCAGAAGTTTAAGTTATCACATGCAAGCGGAAGTATGGCTCAATGCAACATAGTTGCGTGTGCAGTGTTGCCACCTCGGTGTTTTGTTACTGCTAATGTTTTTGAATGCTGTTACAAGTGCTGGCAGGCAGTTGGCATAATTTCTGGCTGTTGAAAATATATGAGCAGTGAACATCCTTCTGCTAGAAGGAACGAAAGCAACCGATATTTTTGGTAAGGATCAGCAAAAAGTATGAAGTAGCAGGATTTATTAAACAGTGCAGTTTGAATTAAGCAGGTTTTAAGATCATTGAGAACATAGTGGGCCAACGAAAAATTTTTCATTTGTTTGAATTAATCGAAAGTGGGGTCACAGTAAATAAATTCTCAAGTGCTCATGTACATTTAGGTGCACGTCGAAAAACCAGAGGCGGTCAAAATGAATGTGTGTGCCCTTCTGTAATGTGCTTCGTAATCAAGTTGTTTTGTTTTCGATGAAGCTGAAAATACAGTAGAACCTTGTTATAATGAACCCGGATATAACGAACTATTGGATATAACGAAAAATCGCAATTCCCCTTGAAATTTTTATAGATGAAATTGATATTGGTTATAACAAACTAATGGTTATCACAAAGTAATTACTGTTCCCCCTTCAACTTCGTTATAACGAGGTTTTACTGTAGTGTTGGCCTGTGTACTGTGCATTATCAATGCCTATTAAAGGACTGCAGCTGGTCAAAATGTCCAGAAGTCTCCACTACTGCATTCCTCATAACAATCAAAACCCCATTAATTGTTATTATAACCAAGTTTAAACACATACAGACCCAAAACTTTTTCTCTCGGACATTCATTGGACATTGCCAGACGATGTGTCAACTTATGTCTGCAGCATATGGAAGTGTCTCGTGTTTTGAAAGTTGAATGACCTCTGCGTAGACGTCGTATAAATTTTTTTTCTCGGGTGTTGGACCACCTGCATGTGCCTAATGGTGTGCCGCTCTCTTTTTACCATCACACAGGAGGGCGAAGGTATTCAGGAGCAGGAAGAAGACGAGCACATGGAGTTCTGCCGGGTGTGTAAAGACGGTGGCGAATTGTTGTGTTGTGACAGTTGTCCTGCGGCCTTCCACACCTTTTGTCTGAACCCCCCTCTGAAAAACGTCCCCACCGGAAAGTGGAACTGTCCGCGCTGCTCGGCAAGTGATTCACCTCCTCTTTTCTTCGTTTTTCGCTCTGTCTCTCTCGCTCGTCTCTCAGGGGCTGCTCTGCTCTCCTCCTGCGATAGACTTTCGTTTTGCTCATTGCGACACGATTGGAGTGCGCTGCAAGCCTGTACGGATTGCCTCGGAAACGTTTTAATCCTTGCCTCCCTGCCCGCTCTTCCCGGAGAGGCCAGGACGCAATGGATGTGCATTGCATCGATTAACACTCTAGTCTGGTATGACTAATGCATTGTGTGTGCCTTACCAAGAGCTGTGCGTGCCTTCGTTGCAGGATTAGCCTTTAACACTTTGCCACCCTAATCATTGTAATGAAATGTTAATGCCCCCTGTTCCTCTTTATCTTTCATTGAGCTCAGTTGTGTTGAATGCTAAAAATTTTAATTTCTGTCTTCGAAAAACCTCAGTTGCAGATAGCTTGGTCGCTGTGTGTTGTCATATTAAGAAATTGGCACTCACATGCTTTCCGTTCAATAATTTTGTTCAGTTTTCTCTTAGCTGCCATTGTGTTACCCTGTTTGTAGTTAACATTCTAATAGGTTGTCCTAAATGAGCATAAAATGCAAGTAATCTAAACAAGAACAGAAACTCAGGGGAAGATGGGGGCTTGAATAGATAAACAGATCGTTAAAAACAATGGAGAACGGCCAGTGTCGGTCATCCTATGTTTCGACAAGTGGACTCATCCTCCTGACGAAGCCAAGTTCACTTGTTGAAACGTTGGCTCCAGTTACATTTGCAGTTCTCCATTGGTATTCATGTAGGTGTATAGTAGTGTCACGCCCTGGCTATCTGGAGTATGTTAGGCCAAGGTGCTGCAACAGTTGTGAATCATAGCCACTTTAGTGTTTGTTGTAGTTGCAGTATTTTGCACTGACTTACCCTAGTTAGAATGTAAAAAACAGCTTATGTGGTAATCAGTGAATCTTGAGCATAGTGTGCTAATCTGTCAAGCAAGTGCTAGGCCAATTTCGGTTCAGTACTATTTTCAAAGACTATTACTGCAACTAAGGCTCTGTTCTGACAGCTCCTGCCTTACAAGGCTTGCTATTTGTAACAGGCTTTGCCTTGTCACACTAAGATAAAAGCCTGAAACAGTTCATTTAAAAGAAGTCTTGGTGCCTGGCTTTTTGGTTTCTCAGTACTTTGGTTCTGAGGCATTGGTTTTCCTGCACCCACGCCATGCACTGCACAACTTGCATAGTACCGTATAAACTGGAATATAGGTCGACCTCTCAATCTGGCATTGCTGAAAACAACAAAAAAGTGCATGCAATGGCCAAAGTATCAGCAGGCATCCACACCTTGAAACAAGTGAGATTTCAAGCGCTGTACAGTGACATACCATTTATTAACATCTGCATTCATGTGTTGGTTCCACATGCGAGAAGGCCAAAGAGAAAAGCAAAAAGGAAGGCTGAAGCGCAAAAACACGTAAGATGTCGCAATCATGACAAAGAACCTATGAACTGTATCCTGCTAAGTGCAAATGCTTGCATTGCATTACCAGCTTTCATCTGAATGTACCAGGATATAAGTAGTAGTGATATTCGAACACAGTTCCGCATAAGCCTCAACAAGCTCGGTATGCAATAGAATCTGGCACTGACATGATGTTTTATACTGCTTGCTGTTGCTCATGATGCAAGTGTTCTGCGTCCACGTGTAGTGAATGTCTTTCTATAGTGGAGTCACAAAGGCACTTTTAATCGCAATCTACACCGATCTGGATTGAGTACAGCTGCTACACTATGTAATGAGGCCCAATGGGGTTCCAGGCAACCACGATCTGCGCATTGCGATGTGGCTCCCAGACCACTATTGGGCTTATAGCAGTGCCAAACTTGCTGCCAATTAGTTTGGACCAGGTAGCAGCGACCACTGTTAATCACAATCAAAAAGCCGAACTGGATCGACGTCGATAGCGATTAAAAGCTTCCTTGTAACACCGGTGTCAAGATTTCCTCGTGGCTCTACGAACTCGATTGCTTTTTTTCTTGGTATGTGGGGAGAAATATAACCCGCTTCCACTCGTTTTCCCAGAAAGGTTAGCCAAAAATTACATATAGTCTTAACATATTCAGTGACCTGTATCTAAGATGGGGCAGACTTTTCATCACATTTTTTTGAAAAAGATATTGACCTCTATTCCAGCTTTTACGGTACTTATTTTATGATTTCCTTAGATTGCGGAGCAAGAACTTTGTTTCGCAGTGTTAGAATTGAGGAATTCACTGAGTTCGCCAAACTTCAGTAATTGTAGGCACATTTATTATAAAACTGCTAATATATATGCATAGGCATAATACTTGAATGTTCCAGCACTGAGAGTTGCTGGCATTTAAAGAATATTTATATGCTTGTTTTGTAGGAACAATGCTGGCTTTAGATTAGTTTTCTCTTGGTGTGTGTAATGGTGAGAAGTAGTTAGCTTTAATGTGGCTGATGGGGTGGTGCTTTTTATTGTGATTGCACTTGTAAATTTGTACAGTAAGGGTTAGGTGTGGTTCTACAAGTGTACTTGTTATAGGTGAAATTGCAAAAATCCATGTGGAGAGCTGCCGCCACAGCTGTGCCATTAGGCATCCTAGAACAGTCAAGTCATGTGACACTATTGCATTTACATTCGACAGACATAGCTGGTGATGCCCATGTTTTGACTCACTTAGCCTACTGTATTCATGTATGACATTGCCAAAGTAGCTGTCGTAACTGCTAGCTAGCACCAGCTTTTATTAAATATTTTTATTACTTGCATGTTGCTTGGCTAATTTTGCCTGCTGTCCTGCCTCTTCTGTCTGGATATGATTTCGTTTTGTTCCCTCTTTCCACTGTTCTTCCTTTGCTTTCTGCTGGTCCAGATGACCTCCATACGTTAAAGGTAACGCCAACCCGACATGTCCCCCTTGTCTACCTGAGTCGCCACTTTTCCTTGGTCACCCCCTGAAAGCTTACGTTCATAGGTTGTTTTCTGTGCCTTTTGAGTACCCAATTGCACACACAGAACACTGGTTTTTGTCTTTTTCCAGACATTGCTTTTGTTGGTCGTTATTGAATGCGATAAATTTCCTGACCTGTGTGCGAGAAATTTAAAGCAAATGGCACTTTTATAAGTGCATGTACAGGCCGCCATTCTTAGTTAAGTTTCCTAAAATTCTGCTCTTGTGTCTTTGGTAATATATTCTTTGTTTTCGATGTGGCTCTTGTTGTACAGTCAACGACCGATTATTCAGACGAGCCTGATATTGCGGACGTCTTCGTGGCACCTCCACAAGCTCTGTGGAATGTGTATAAGGAAGTCTGAAATTTCGAATGCTTGAAGTTTGCACTGCCGTAGTCAGCAGTGTTCATGGCCTTTGCTGCCTTTGAACTAGCAGTCAATTGGCCACGTAGTTTTGGAGCTGTGTAGCCTGTAGCGGACGCAACCTCTAGTTCCGTTTTCACTCTGTGTGCGTTGGCCATGCGCATACCTTTGTAAACTGCGCTGATGCTATCTGTGATCATGTTTTAGCATAGTTTTAACTCCGTACCATTTGCAGAAAGCACAGAAAGCAGCGTTACTTTGATTCGGTACATGTTGGGTGCATACATACTTTCAGTGTTTGGGGGTGTCCATACATTATTGCATAGGTAGCTACCCCTGTTCTTAAGGGGAGACGCGGGTCTTGAAAAAGCAAAAAATGACCAAAAAATCGATTTTGAGAAAAACGCATTTTAGGCATGTATGTACCTTTGAGCAGCTGCCTTCAAATTATTAAGGTTGATTTCGATCGGGAAATAGTCTAAAATGTACTTTCAAGACGCCACGGGAGCCGAAAGTTGCACCAAAAAAGCGAAAATTTGTTCGAACTTCCCGCGCGCGCCGCGGGCGCGGCATCTGGCCGATCGCCGCCATCTTGGGCTTGCTTTGAAGCTCTTTTCTTTGTGCGCATTTTGCAGCCTTTCAAAATGGCGTCGCTCCAACAGAACGGCCGCTATCAGCCCTTTTCTGAAGGGTGGTTCCGGAACGCTGATTGGTCATAGCGCGGGCGCGTGGGGCGAGCCCCCCGTCTCGAGCGTCCCGTTGGCTGTCGCGACCGCGGCGGCCATTTTTTTTTTCTATTTTTGTTTCGCGTGCCGCGGTATCTGCCGCTTGATCGGTCTCGTCTGCTTTCGCTCGCGTTCGCGCGGCCACCGCAGTTTTATCGTTTTGTGATGGCATTTCCGGAGATGCTCGTCTAAGCAGGGTGCGTCAAGCATGCGAAAAAAAAAAGAAGAAAAACGGAAACGTTCGTGTCACGCACGGTGGAACACTGACGAGTGCGCGCTGCCCAAACCACCTGTCGCGTCCAAAGCGGCGCATTCAACGAGAACTGGCCGGTTATCGGTCGTGCTGCAGTACGTCTTGTCATCTGATTATCGTCCAGTTATCCCAGCGTCATCCGAAACCGAATTGATACGGCATACTATTCAGCGGACGTGACCGCCGAGTGCGCGAGAAATGTGGCATCGCAGTGCGCAACGGAGTGGAATCAAAAGCTGGACGTCGCTCAGCGATAGCAGCGAGCGCCGGAATGAAAATGACAAGGGATTTATCTTATCTTCGTGGACTTTCTTGTGATAAAAACGTGCTTTGGGCTTGTGCTTTGCCCCGAGTTCAGCGCAAAAAGTGACCTTGAAAGCAGCGGCGATGGGATGTGTTCAAAGCGTGGGTTTTGTAACAGATGCACGATTTGCGCGAGAACTGTCTAATCTCCGAATGTAGCCGTTGACAGAATGCTTAGATATGATCAAGATAAGATTTCTGAAGTGAAAGTGCTCGCACTGAAGGCCATAAATAGTATCTGGAAGGGAATGACAGCGGGGTTTTATACGATTTGAGTGTTGCCTGACAAGGCAACGCTCAAGTCGCCATAAGACTGAGATGCAGTGTGGGGAATTGCTGATTGCTTCACAGCCTTGATAAGGTCAAAATCTGGCACTGGAGAATCATTTGGACAGTAGTACCAGCAAGAGGAGGCCTTGAAAACAGCATGAGCTAGCAGGGGACTCAGCTTTGCCTGCTATTGATACAAGTGTAATTGTAACAAAACAATAGATTTTGGATTTAATAAAATATTCTGTATGCCTTTTAAACTTAAAACTTCGTGCAGTTATATTTGTTTATGGCATGCCCGCATTATCAGACAATTTTTGTATTTTTTAGATTGCACAGCACTGAAACAAACCTATGACTTGGTAAATGTATAGCTTCTCATGTTCATGCTTGGTGTAGTACATGGCTTTCTGACAGTATTTCGACATTATGTTACCAAGATATGGTGTCATATTTAGTATGCCTATTCTCATGAAGAATAGAGCTTTAAAATGACACATTTGCTAGTGCTGTAGCTACATTTTTACCAAAGTAACACTTATCTGAAACTTCAAATGCGTTTTTCTCAGTTCGATGTTTTTGCTTCCCTCACTCAGCCTTACGGGGCTTATTTCAATGTTTTTCTTGGGTTACAGCGACAAACTTGGTGTCATTTTATTCAGGATAAATGGATCTAGCTGATGATGCTATTTATTCATTTGTAAAGTCGTCTATTAATTTATTGTTGCCAGTAATTATAATTGAAAGTTCATAAGAATATAGTGATCAAGTCCATATCTATTTTTTTTGCATTAAAAGTGGGCCAAGAACAATAAAATTAGCATCATCAGCTAGAACAGCTTTCGGGCATTCTTGCCATATACTCAGTTTCGGATTCTGGCAAAGCAAAGCTTTTGATAAGCCCCGTAAGAAATCGGCCTAATGTCTGTATTAAATGCCTTATAGCTTTTGTTCTAATGAAGATATACAAAATATGATTAGATATTTGGAATCATCAGAAAAAACTGAACATTACTCTTAAATATCACTGAAATCAATCCAAAACTAACAAACTTTGTTTTGAGACCCACGTCCCCCCTTAAAACACGAAAATGGTAAAGGCGCCGTTCAAGCACCATGTGCAGTGGCCGTGCTGCACCTTTAAAGCTGTGTCGCTGCCATTCAAAATCATGGCAAGTGCGATTTTTTCTGCACGGTTTTAAACGGCCGTGCACTTTGTGAGCGATCCTTGAGTGGGTCAGTGCAACCGCGATTTTAGGTAGAATGCAGTTTTGCCCCAACGTTGCATGCTTTGGCTGGACGCATGCCTTCGAAACGGCGCATTTGTCACCCTCGACAACAGGGACAGTGATAACGAACAGTAATTTCATTCTGTCTCAGTGTAATGAGCACGTAGTCAGAAACATGTTTCGAGTTCTTGAGTAGTAAATCCATCGCAGCCCACATGCAGAACAAACCTGCCAGCTACATCATGCTCTTAAAGCATAGTATTTCGCCTTTGACCCTCTTGATCAGAGAAGTATCTGTAAAATGATGCTTTTTTTTTGTGCATGCATTCATTTTTTTCAGGCATCCCAATTTTTCAAACATTTCTTCTGTTCCTGAGAGAGTCCGAAAAATTGGTTGTTGACTGTATATTTTCAGGTTCCTTCTCCTCTTTTTTAGGTATGCTTGTTTAATGATTTGTACTTCCTTCGACTTTAGTGTTTGCACAGTTAAAGAAATGGGTAGGGCAGTATAATACAACAACTGAAATTGAAGTGCTGTATTCGTAGATGTTGCTTTCAGCAATGGAACTTGGAAGTTATTGTGAATCTCATTGCTGTGTGCCTCTACGGTAACACATTTCTTTTGCCTGGCTTGTGATGTGGCAAAATTGTGTGTCGCAGCTGCCTCTATCTATTTAGTAGCCCCACCTCTTTCTTTTTATTTTTGGCATGCTTGCACAGTATGTATAATGTCATTGAAGGAACACTTTTTTTTCCCCCCAATGTATGTGGCAGATGAAAACAAATATTTAGGTTGGGTTAGAATGGTTCATTTTGCTTTCCTGGTCAGTCAAACTGTCAAGCTGATAGTTAAAGTCCCCCCCCCGCCCGGTATATGTGGCAGATGAAAACAAATATTTAGGATGGGTTAGAATGGTTCATTTTGTTTTCCTGGTCACTAAAACTGTCGAGCTGGTAGTCGAAGCTAGTGGTGTCTCATGCTTTGTATGATTTATGTGACACACCGTAAATGCCTTGGTTTTGAATAGGGAATAGGGCATCGCAAAAGCACACCAATTATGTATTGCCAGCAGAACGAGTAGGGGAAATTGGGAGAATAGACAAGTGCTGGAAAGGAGTGTATTGCGTACCAGCCACAGTTTTGAATGGTTGACAAATGGCACTGATGCGAGTTTTTGTAGAGAATGAAGGCAGCTTCTTTGCTAATCGAGAAGGCACTGCCTACTTTAGGGTGATGCTTCTTATGAGAACGTTCCTGGAGTTACAGCCTTCCTCAAAGAGAAGAAAGCTACCATTCCCCTATGCCTAAGCCACTTGAATATCTAACTCTAGCTGTGGCCTGCTTATTATGCCTCGCATTTCACTTGTTCACGATTTTCTAAAGGCCTAGAGTGAGAAATATTGGCTACAACGAAGAAAATGAATGTGCTTCCCGTTGATGGGATGTTTGGTTGCAAAGCATTTCTAGAGAGAGGAAAGCTGTTATCAGCTGTTATCATGCTAGGTGTGACCTGCATATAACAAGGTTTGACAGGTCATTGCTGGAAAGTACCAAGCGTGCAGTGTTAATAGAGGAAAGGTAATGTGGAATTATGAGTGAAAAAGAAAAGTGAAAGTTGTGTAGTAGCGAGAAAATAATATGTTGCTTTTTCTCTTCGTGTCTGTTGCTCCAGCTTATTAAGAAACTGCTGTGCAGTCCCAATGAAACGTTCTGTTTTTATTTTTCATTGGTATAACATTTTCTATTGTACATTTGGCCCTTTTTTACACATCATGGTACGGTGCTTAGCAGTTGAAATGATTGAGATATGCAGCTCGTGTTGCGGTCTGGTGCTTTCCTTGATCCAACGGTGAACTCTTGCGAGCTTATAGCATTGCGGTGTATAATTAATTAATTAATTAATTAATTAATTAATTAATTTTCAAAAGTACCTAGGGCTTAGTAAAGGTGCAGTTTTGCTACATGTTGAAAATGAGGGCTCTTGTCACACGTTGCCAGTGCGTTCTGCCCCTTAGCGGCAACTCAAAAGTCCACCAGCAGTGTAGAAAGCACTGGCTGTCGTGCGGGACTATTACATGTAACATTTCATTGCTGAGCACCATACACAGCAGGATAACAGTGAAATGCTGGGTGAAAGGAAATGAAATGAATTTCTCTTTTGCTTTATGTCTTTCTTTTTTTTCTTCCTTTGCATCCCACCATACTGCACACCCTGTGCTCTCCTTTCCCTTGTGGTGCCCTTCTGGTGCCTGCACATGTGGTGTCTGTGGCACCACGACCCGTGACTCCAGGTGGAGCCGCTCAAGGGAAAGGTTCAGAGAATCCTGTTCTGGCGCTGGGCCGAGGTGAAAGGAGACGCAAGCGGCGACGCCAAGAAGGAGGAAGGCGGCAAGGCCGAGGACAGCTCGAGCAGCAGCAATGGTCAGGTGGCCGCAGTGCCGTCGACATCGACGGCGCCCCCACCACAGCCATCCACAAGCAAGAAACCGCAGCCGAAACCTTTGAGGGAGTTTTTTGTCAAGTGGCACGACATGTCCTACTGGCACTGCTCCTGGATCTCTGAAAACCAGGTGTGTAATGGCAGTGTTTACATCGTTATTGGTCCTGCTATGTCAGGGGCACTTGTGTCAGGGGCACATGTGCAGCTCGTCAAGCTACGAGCTGCACATGCTCGTAGCTTGACGCTCTGCTAGAAGAGAGCACTAAATCGGCCACTGACGCATGTGAAATAGGGAACCATGCTGCTTGCGGAGTATACAAGGTTAATACGCAATACAATGCGCGAAGCCAGCACAGCCGTTTGCATGCCTGCTCTTTGTCTCCCCCGCACTGGTAGCGAGAAGGCAAGCATTCAAGCTCTCCCTTGACCCCTGATCAGTTGTTCCACCTTGGCAGGTGCAGCATGCAGTTGGAAAAACACATTCTAAAAAGCTGCATGCAATTTGCCAATTTTTAACGCCAGCATCCACAAAAGTTTCAAGTTGTCGGCTTGGTCTTCTTCTGCGCCTGCTGTAAAACTTCGTTATATTGAAATCAAGTATAAACATGCTTCATTATATGGCGGTAAAAAAAATACATGGTGTTTTGTAGATGTCACATTGTAAAAAATTAAACACGTTGTTACATAGAGGTTTAACGATAGTAAGCATTTGAGCTATTTTTGCGTCCTTGATAGTTTTACATTCCGTTGTAGTCCTGTAGAATCCGAATCCGCTAGCTTTCACTGTACTATTTGCGATGGCACTGATACTGTGGGTGTGCTTGACCTTTCAGTTGGATGTCTACCATCCGGGGTTGTATCGCAACTACTGCCGCAAGAACGACATGGACGATCCCCCGCTACCAGACGACGGCTCCAACGGGACCAGCGACAACAAGAGCAGCCGGGAGGAGAAGCATGCGCGAGACAAGAACTACCAGAACCTGGAGGAGAAGTACTACCGGTACGGCATCCGGCCCGAATGGCTGCAGGTGCACCGCATCATCAACCACCGGACGCTACGCGACGGCTCGAACCTGTACCTGGTCAAGTGGCGCGAACTACCATACGACCAATCCTCGTGGGAGGCCGAGGAGCCCGGAGAGTTCGAGATCCCCGATCTCCAGAAGGCCATTCAGGACTACTGGGACCTGAGGGCCTCGGTCGAGAATGCCGACCAAGCTCCTGCCGCGAGCAAGAAGTCCTCCGGGTAACACACTTGCTGCATACCTTTTTATTTGTTCATTCATTTTTATTTCGGATTACTAGTATACAGTTGCCTAAGGGATCGGTGTAAAGGCACAGAAAGCCGATCACCCGCTTACACACAAATGAATAACGAGTCATACACATAGAAAAGGATGCGAACATCGATTGGAAAAGAAACCATGCTGTTCATGTTGGTAGCTCTTGTTGGGACATATTTTGTCACAATCCATCCAATATTTTGTAATGTTTTACTTCAACACAATGGCAAAGAGCATCAATGATCGAATGGCAGTGAATCGTTGCAAGAATCAGTCCCCGAGTTCTGTGGCTGTGTAACGGCTGCTTATGGGAATGAACATGTTCACAACGGCTAAAATTCAGATTCACCATTGGTCAAACTTAGCACATCTGGGAGGTTATTCTGCAGTGGTCCTCTGAAGAGACTGCTTTTCTCAGTGTGCAGGGGATAAATATAAGTGAAGAGCAGGGAATGCTGATTGGTGCCGGTCTGCCATTCAACCAGCAAGCGCTGAAACAGGTTTATGCAATAACCTTTTTGCTTGACAGCTGTTAGACAAGGAACTCAAGCTGAAAAGAAGGGGGCGGGAAGGGAGCCAGGGAAGTTGTACCAGCTTGTTCATGTTCTCCGAATCAATGAGTTGCAGTAAATCCAGATGTGAGTGTAAGTATTGTGGGCGGGATTTATGCGAGAAGACATGTACGATCACCAATTGAATGGGACGCACACCTGGATGCTTTCATTTCCTTGTTCTTTTGCCATTTAAGTGGTGACCTTGCTCACTCTATGCCTTTCTCTCTTGCTCTCCAGCGGGAAGAGCAAGTCCAAGAGTAAGAAATCTAGGGATCTCCGGGACGACGACTCCCGGGGGGGCCGGGGCACTCCGACCAGCCAGGAGCGCACCCCCGTCGACCCGAAGCGCAAGTATGAGTCGCAGCCCCCGTTTGTCCTCGAGAATGACAACGAGCTGCACCCGTATCAGCTGGAAGGGGTCAACTGGCTCCGCTTCTCCTGGGCCAACCACACAGACACAATCCTTGCCGACGAGATGGGTCTGGGCAAGACCATCCAGACCATCGTCTTCCTCTACTCACTCTTCAAGGAGGTCAGTGGTGCTTGTTCCTTGTTCGCCGCTGCATGACCTTAGCACTTGCTGCATGTGGTAGTGCTCTTGTTTCGGCTAGTTGGTGCATTCTTGAAAACATGAGAAGGGCAGCGCGATAAAACGGGGACGAAGAAAGGTAAGTGCACAAGACGGGCATAAACCTTTATCCGTGTTTTTCGCGCTGGCCTATTATGTTTTCAAGCTGCATATGGAAGTGCTGAACCCTTACAGCTGCTTGCCTTTTTTTGTGTGTTTCTGGCTATGATAGTTGGAGTAGCGAAAATGTTTTAGTAACCTTTCTTCCTTACCTTTATGCTGTGGATCCTTCCATGGGGCTTGCTGCTCCTTTCTTGATAAAAATGCGTTGGTTGTCTGTAGAAATTCATAGCAAATGCGGGCGTTTCTGGAAAATCAGTCTACATAGAAGTTCAGTTATACAGAAATGCTCTGTTAGTTAGTAAATATATGCAACTGGAACATTTATTCAAAAGAAATTGGAAGCTCTTTGTTGTGGTAATGGTACTTTGCTGACCCCAGTCGCCTTGCTGATGTATTGGGCTTAGCCTGCATAGTCTCGCCAATGTTGACAACGGTCCATCCTTGTTGTGCTGTGAAGTACCACTTACATACTTAGCAGCATGACAGCAGTTACAAGTTATGCTGCATGGTTTATTTCCCACTGCAGTCATAACTTTCCTGACGATCCATTTTGTGCAGTGTTGTTTTCCTTGCTGATTGCAGCCATTTTTTTTATCCTAAAGTATTTCGTGCACTAGTGGTTAAAGGTTGTGATTATGTCTACGATGTCTATAACCATGTTCTATGTGCATAATGTTATGGAGCTGTTCTATCCTACATTGCGCAGTGACTGTTTTCTGATCCCAGCTAACGTTTACTGTAGACCCTTGATAAGTTGCACTTTTGGTTAATCCAAACAAATTTCAACTTTCTTGTTTGCCTGCTGTGTTCTCAGTGTATTTCAAAGCTGCTTAATTCAAAGTGCACTATTCTGTGAATTCATACCTTTTTCTCTTCGTTACCAGATATACTGTTACTTTCATTTATTTGAGCTGAACAGTCATCCTGATACATTTTTGAACATCTCGAAATTAAGCCAATTACCTGCCAGCACTTGTCAAAAAATTTAAGACCACTGGGGGCGGGGGAATCACTGAGGTGGCAGCAGTGCTCGTGACAACTGGCCATCTCTGCTTTCCCTGGTATGTTGCACCTAGCCATGCGTTTGCTTTTGTCTGATAATTAAACAAAATTCTGGGGTCCCCTCAAGTCTACTGTATTTCGTTGTGTTTGTTCCTTGACTTTGATACCTGTGTGGTGTACATGCAACTTGGAAATGACCTGGCGTCGTCATGTTGCACACATGTTTTCGTGACGCTTTGTGGTGTTTATCAAGTTAGGTATTCCTAACCAGAGAAAAGAAGAATCTGTGCTCTGTATTGTACATGCCCCCTAGTTTTGGTGCCTGCGTCTTGACCTGCTCGCTGTTCCGTGTGTGTTCTCCAGGGCCACTGCCGTGGTCCCTTCCTCGTGAGTGCCCCGCTGTCGACCATCATCAACTGGGAGCGTGAGTTTGAGGTGTGGGCACCGGATTTCTACGTGGTGACCTATATTGGGGACAAAGACAGTCGGGCTGTCATTCGAGAGCACGAGTTTTCTTTCGACGAGAAGGCGGTTCGCAACCCCAACAAGGCCTGCCGCATGAAGGTGAGTGAGCACTTGTACTGGTTACTGCGGGGGCTCGTTCCAGTGCCATTGCTGTTGGCTTTTGCAAAGGTGTGATGTTATACCGCTTGTAAACAAAGGTAAAGCATAAGTGCCGAAATAGTTTTTGTGGCTTCACTCCTGTGTGGCAGCGGCAATAACTGCAATAGCAAGAGGACATTTCCTCCACCCATGTAGTGAAACTTGAACTTCATTGTACAGATAAGCACCTACTACAGTAAACTATTTATGGCGTGGTTGATGCTCACTAGTGTTTGCTGTTGCTGGACATTCAACATGAACATAATATATGTTGAAAGTATTGTGTTGTGTTTCCAACTTGAATATGGCCAAATAGAAAGATTGCTTCATGACTTTTACAGTTTGTTTGCGTTCTCCACTTGTGTCATGGCATTTAGTCTGATTTGACTTACCTTGTGCAACATATTTTGGGCATCGTCTTGAGTGGGGAAGTTCTAAACCATCTAGCTCAACTTGTTCTAAGACAATGTTCGCCTTCTCACAGTTTGCACAATTTGCGTCTTCACATTGCAGAAAGATTCAGCAGTGAAATTTCACGTGCTGTTGACTTCTTACGAGCTGGTGTGCATCGATGCCACCATCCTTGGCTCGGTGGACTGGCAAGTGCTTGTCGTGGATGAAGCTCATCGACTGAAAAATAACCAGTCTAAGGTGGGTGTGCTTGGGACTCGTTCTTTCGGCTCTCGAAACATGATGCCATTTGGTGGCACAAAGGATAGTGCACTGCATCAGCCTGATCCAGTGCCCAAAAACAGGGTTTTGTACAGTGCTTGTTGAATAAAGTGTGAAATCGGTATGTTAAATCTACCAACTGGTAGGTGCAATTGCTTTAAAAAAGCACGTTCCGTGTTTACTCGAATCTAATGCGCACCTTTTTTCTGATAAAACGGGTCCAAAAATCATATGTGCGTTAGAATCGAGTGCAAACAAACGACGCCGTTACCATATAGCTGTTGGCATCAAAATGGCCACCTCCTACGCTGTTCGGGTGCTGTTGAACGGTCACCGGCTAAAAAATGAACTATCGGTGCAGCGGTCTTTGGCACGCATAGTGTCTGTAGTTTTTGTGTTGCCACCGGTCCTGCGCTTAACGATGCCACGGCGCACATGATGCGTAGGCCGATGATACTTGCCGCACCGGCTTGGCCGTCTTGCGACCAACAAAAGCTGCTACGTCGCCGATGCAATCTCCGAGATGCCCAGCCGCACCAGCTTTCGGTAGCGTTTGCGGGTGTCCGTAATGGTAGATGTTTCCCATCACCGCACGCCAAACACCTCATCATCGCATTTCTCCTCCATATCTGTGTTGAGCCTGAGCCACATGAGCTGCGCGCTGCGTGACGTCCGAGAGTGCATCGCGGCAATCTCGGAGACCTTGCCCTGACCATGCTTAGGCTTATCTGCGCCAGCTGTTCAGTATGTACAGCAGAGACCATTTATAAGGTAACCGCTTACAGTGCAGGACCTGCTATAATGCGGTTTTTTCTGACCCCTGTTTACCCTCTCATAGAACTTAATGTATAGGCATTCCGCTTATTGTGCAGCTCGGTGAGATGAAAGACCGGTTATAATGCGGCTGCCGGGAAATCAGCGGACAATTGTGGTAGGGAGCAGGCTTCACAATGGAAGTGCGCTGCCCGAGAAAAGCGCAACTAATCGGCATGGAGGAGGAAAAAGCGCGGAACGAATGAGCAAGGAGCGGAGGGGAAAAAAAAGGAAAAAAAAAAGCCGCGGCAGCAGCAGGTCGCGGGCGCGCCCTGTGAGAAAATGCGGCAGCCTTCCTGTGCAGGCTATTCTCTGCCGCTGCTGGCATGTGCGACTGTAAACAAACATTTACTGGAAATGCATAGGCGGGCTCACGTGGCCTCGCGTGCGGCCAATAGCTAGCGGCGCAGAACGCGTCCTGTGCATTGCTCCGGATATGTTAAGGAAATACGCACCTGGGGACCCCACAAACTAGGCCTATAGCGAGCGCTACTTTTTCAGTGCTGGCTGCAGATAGGGTGCCGCGGGCGACTGTGGTTCATGGCGGCCGCGTTTAAAACGTGGACGAATCACTTCGACAATGGAAGCGAAGGCATGGATGGCAGGTGCACCACTCGAAGGCAGTTTGCGGTCGCTACGTTTTTGCCATCGCGCACGCGTCAAAGAAAACGAAGGATAGCGCGCGCTGTAATCGGTTCCCGTTTCCGCGCAGGCCGGTTCCGTGGGAAGTCCGCATAAACGAGGACGTCGCTGAAGCGCCTTTTCCTTTTTTGCAATGCGCGGCCCCGCACTTAACTCGTCAAAATATCCTTTTCTTTTTTTTTTTAAGCCGGTAAAAGCAGCCCGGTCGCGCGCTTCAAATGTCTAACATGAGCCACCGCTACCTGTTCGACAGTTTTTACACACGTGTAGACGGAAAAATGTTTTGGTTATAGTGCAGTACCGCTTATAGTGCGGGTATTCGCGATTCCGGCGACTTACGTTATAAGCGGTCTATGCTGTATAGCAGCCCGCAGTAGCGGGCGTGAGGGAACTGCGATAGCACGGGGGAATGCAGCACTCCGAGGAAATGATGTTATCGCCGCTAATACGCAGCTATGCCCAGCGTTTGATTGGGACATGGGACGTATGAATCAGCATGCCGAACGTCGCGGATCGAGTGAAGCGGGAAAGCCACAGTGCGGCCGAGGCTTTCCTGCTGGCTTTCCGACTTCAGGGAGTGCAGGGGTTCAAAGTTGGCGGTGCATATATTATGCAAGTGTGTTCATTACGCGAGTACGACATTTGTTTTTATGAATGTGACAAGGTTGATTACTAAGGACCTTTATTTCCATGTCACGAAAAATGGGAGCGCATTACAATCTGTTTCACTTTTTTTTTTTTTTTGTCGCGGGAAATGGGTGTGTGTTACAATCGAGGGTGCGGTAAAATCAAGTAAATACAGTAATGTCGCTATAAACGTGGCATCTAGAAGTAGTGTGTCGTCTCTGATACAAATGTATGAGCCATTATTTTTCTGGTCTGACACCAATTAAAAGGGATAGAAACAAAAGTATGTGCATTACTTGGCCTCAGATTGTGCTTGTTATTCCATGAGGGTTGTACATGTTAGATTGTGCATTCGCAAATACCAGAAGAAAGGTGTAACCCTGTTGGAAGGGCTGCTGGGCATGTACATCTGCTCTTGGTGATTTGTTTAGCTATCTGCTAAAGTTATTTTGCTTAGTTGTTTGCTAAAGTTATTTGCTCTGAACTGAGACTTTTTTAACATTATGGAAAATAAACATTTCTTTTTGACAGGAGAGTGCTTTGTCACAATACTTTACACAGCTATATTATGGAGGCATTACATAAATAAGCCCTGTCTATGAAGTAAGGATCGTGCCATTGTTGTGACACTCTTCCTGTCCTTGTTATATCCTTTTTCTTTTCATTTTTCATTGAAAAACTTCTTCTTGGAATTAATATCCTTCATTTTTGTGTGTTGTGTGCAGTTCTTCAAGGTGCTGAACAACTACAAGATCAACTACAAGCTTCTCTTAACTGGTACACCACTCCAGAACAACCTGGAGGAACTCTTCCATCTCCTCAACTTCCTGAGTCCGCAAAATTTCAAGTAAGCTGGACCAGTGTCGGCTCCTTGAACACAACTGACTGCCTGATCTTTCGGGTTTGCAGCGACCTGCAGGGCTTCCTGAATGAGTTTGCTGACCTGGCCAAAGAGGAGCAGGTGAAGAAGCTTCACGATCTGCTGGGATGCCACCTTTTGCGGAGGCTCAAAGCAGATGTGCTCAAGGTGTGTAAGTGGGAGAGATTAGGTGCTGAGATAATTCTGTTGGGATTGGCGCTTTTGGTTAACTCTGACTAGTTCTGTTATGTTGTACTACTGTTGATATTTAGTATGTTGGCATAAGGGCACCAGTTTCAAGGTGCCTCTTTTGTCTTGATCTTCTAACAACTGGCTGCGTTTGGGCTTTTCTTAAAATATATTATGCGTCGTTACTTGCAGTAGCAAAAATAAATGCAGGTGAACCTGGGTACTAAGCAAGCTGTCATAGTAGTTCCAGTACTGTTTGCCAACTCGGTTCCTGAGCACAACACAAACATGTGTGAATACAACAGCGAGATCACTGCTTAGCTTTGCAACAGCCGTGGGATGCAGGAGTATGAAATATAGCATTTTCTTTTTCTTTTGATTGCGCTCTTGGGTTCTTGCTGACTTCTGTGCAACTTGTACCTACATTTCTCTTCTTTATCCTGCAGGGAATGCCCTCGAAGAGCGAATTCATCATTCGTGTTGACCTTACCCCTCTACAAAAGTGAGTCAGAATGTCATGTGCTCTGCTATGGTTTTATATAACTGAAATGGTCGTAGCCAAGCCGTGCTCTGCTATGGTTTTATGCTACTTCACCCATGGTAATTGAGTGAGCGAAACTCTGTGATGTGGCAAACTTGATGTCGTTAAAATGACGCTTGGGAAGATTTCTATGGCTTCTGTACGAACGGCTATCACACTTTGTCAGTAAAATGTGAGAAAAAAGAAAAAACATAGAAGAAAACCACGTTCACGTGCCATCATTTAAGGGGGGACATGGTACCTGAAGCTATTTTCTTTATTTTTTAACCAAATTCAATTTAAAAGCACAGGTACATGTATTTTCTTGTGCTGATTTCAAAAAGGCAGTTATTTTTTCTGTCACTCAATTAGTTATCAGAATAATTAGACCTTAATTACTAATAATTGGTAAGGACAATAGATAAAAATCAACTGGGCAGAAAGTTAAATTTAGGGCATGAATGTAAAGCAGAATACATAAGGAATGAACTGCTGCACGCAGTTTTCAAATCCAACAACAAATAACAATTTAGGAGCTCATCAAAGCTTAGATGTTTATGCCACAGCTACTAATGAACTTGAACAAAAGCAGATAAAAAATTATAGAAAGACAAAAAGAACAATCTGCTTGCAGCAGTTCAAGCTCTATGCATTCAGCATCACATATAAAAAAAATTACAGGCTGTATCTCTTCTAGACTGAGAAATTGCCGCACTAAACAAGCAGAGTGAGTGAAAGCATGTTCTGAGAAAAAGCAAGAAAACAAATAAAGCTCATTTTGAACCAAATGTAATACAGAGTGTTGAAATATACTTGCAGGTGATTTGTGGCTATTCGGGATATAACCTCGATGCCTACTACTGCAACAAATGTAGCTCAGCAGCAATTTGGCATGAAAAAAGCCCATTTTTCTGGCTTTTTGGTAGCGAAAATATAGCTTGCCTTGGGGATATAAACTGCTATTGTGGCTGAAATATCAGTCCGAGATATGAGAAATTTGGTCAGCATCTGCAGCACTGCCTGTATGTTGCAAAAATACCACTTTCCAAAAATCGATTTTTTTCATGAAATTTTGTCTCTAGGAGCAGTGTCCCCCCTTAACTGCATAGTAAAGAAGCCTAGTTAGTTGTGTAGCTTGGAATCGATTGTAGTGTCAGTGAGTCACTGAGCACGGTGATGTCTTTGGGATGTCACAAATGTCAACAATTTAATTTTTGCATAAAGAAGCCACCCCAATGTTCCTTTACCCACCTATGCTGTAGGGAAAGCTGTATCAGTTAAAGGTACTAATAGTGGTAAAGATGCCTAAAAATTCTTGCCGAACCGAGTAAACAAAGATTTCTTTTTTTAGTGCCCTTGCATAGGTGTCAAAGAAAGTTTCATTTTAGATGTCGACTTAGGTTCAAGGCATTGTTCCTTTTTTTTTTTTTAAGTGAATGTTGCTCACACAGGGCCATGATACATATGTTACTGACAAAATGGTAACTACAGCAGCGAATTGGAGCTGTTTTTAGATCATGAAATTGTAAGAGCATTTCTCTGTCCTGCTTTATTTTTTTTGCACACGACAAGATGTCTTGTGAGACCTGTTCCGTGGAATTGTGGCATCTGATCGAAATGCTGTAGTTGGCGCGTACTTGGCAAAGGGCACATGAAGGCCAAGGAGCATGCCACTGTAGTGTCAACAGACATTGTGTACGCCACTTGGTCATTTCTGTTGCATACTTTTGCGTATTGGAAGGCTGCTGCCAATTCCCAAAGAGTGTTAGTTCTGCCATTTTGCTCGAGCACATTACAATGCGGTGCTCGTAGCTCAGGCTGTGTAAATTTGCAGGAAGTATTACAAGTACATTCTGACTCGTAACTACGAGGCACTCAATGCCAAGGGAGGCAGCCACTCTGTGTCCTTGCTGAACATCATGATGGACCTGAAGAAATGCTGCAACCACCCCTACCTGTTTCCTGCTGCCTCACAGGTGTGTTCTTGCTTCCTTTCTTTCTTTCTTTTTTAGGGGCGAAGCTCCTTAGGGTGTGGGTTGTTCCCTCCTCTGTAGTAGTAGTAGTAGTAGTATGTATGTAGCCACCTCGCGCCGCCGGGAGGCTCGCGCGAGCTCTCTCACTCTTCCATCTGCTGTCTTGTGAGAGAGAGAGAGAGAGAGAGAGAGAGGGCGAAAGGTGCGCGTTGACTACGGAAACGCTCTTTCATCGATGAACGCTCTACCAGCTCGCAAAGAAGGAGAACGCGCCCTCACCCGCGAGAGACAAGCTTGACGCAGGCAGTGTCTTCTAGCGAGTTTCTTGATTGAAAAATACTGACTGCTCGTGCTGGAGAACCGTTCACCGGCCACCCATATATATATATATATATAGGCACTGGATCTTGACTTGCAATGAAGTGCCGGTGGGAGATTTCACTTGTGCGTAGTTGAACCATAAGGATTCGTAGCGTTAACTCGGTAACTAAATTCGTTAACTAAATTAATCCGGAACTCGGCACAATCTACGATGAACCTCCGGAGCTTCGCCCACTCATCATCATTCACTCCATGGATATGCTGTGAATTTTTTTTTCTCCTCTTTACTCTTTTGTTTATGTGGCCATGGTACTTTTGTTTTCGAGGTGGTCACAAAATGGAGCTTTGCAGATAGGTTTTCTCTTTAGCTTAATGCTGGAAGTGCATAGTGCAGTTACTGCCATGAAGGTTGAAAGTAAAGTGTTGTCATCTTTGTCAAATTTTCTATCTTTACATCGCAGCGTGCTTGTTACCTGTGCCATCTAATAGTCTTTTTGGGATTTGGCAGTTAAGTTGTTCCAAACTGAAGCTTGCACTAATAATGGTCTTTTGAACTGCCATTCTGCGATGGGAGTCTAGGTAAAAATGTACGTAGCACTAATTGTCATGTTGGCAGGACAAAGCGATCGGCCATTGCAACAGTGTTGTAACTTGAGTGTGTGTGTGGGTTGTGCGCGCCTTGCAGGAGGCACCGCGCATGCCTAATGGAGCATATGAGGGCACGGCCCTCACAAAGGCTTGTGGCAAGCTCATCCTGCTGCACAAGATGCTGCGCCACCTGAAAGAAACTGGCCATCGTGTCCTCATCTTCTCACAGGTATGCCACTATCCTTTGGCCCAAGAATGAGAAGCTGTTCGTTAAGCAAGATCATTTGGAGACCTCTTATGATTACCATGCTTTAAGAACATTCATGCTCAAGCTGTGGTGTTGTACCTTTTATTATCCAGCTAATGCAGCTGATGAAGCATGAAGAAACTTTTGGCTATTTGCTGAAGCAGTTGGTTGTAGCAATTGGTTTATTGGTATTGGCAAGCTAGCTAAAAAGGAGTGCATGCTTGACAAGGAAAATGTTATTTTCTGCAGGCGTTTCATGCAGTGGCATTACAAACAAAATGCCTTAAAAGCTGTGGATATGTGGCATGCCCTAGCTACAGCCTGTAGATGTGCCCAGTGATTGCTTATTGTCTTGCATTGCCTGAGACACTAGAAATAGGCAACTTCTTGGTGAACTAGTGGTACCGCTTTTACACGAGCTCACTGCTTGGATCTTGTTTTGCATTGCCTAGACACTAGTAAAGTCTAACCTTAGTAGCGCTATTATTATTGGTTGCAAAGCATGACTGACTTCCACAGGAAATGGAAAGGTTGAATTGTGTCCTCTCGAGACGAGGTCTTCTAGACTAGCAATATGGGCACTGTTCCTTAGGAAGTTTAAACCCTTGGTGCCATTCATGGTTCTCGTGCACGTATTCAAGTGTCGCCTGGTCTTCACAGATGACAAAGATGCTGGACATCATGGAGGACTTCCTGGAAGCTGAGGGATACAAGTATGAACGCATTGACGGTGGCATCACTGGCAGCCAACGACAGGAGGCCATTGATCGATTCAACGGTATGGTGTGGCTGCCTTACGCATTGTGAATGTTAAATGGATGGCGATGGGCCTGTACATCTGTAGCTTGAAACTTGCAATAAAAGTACTGCTGGGCTTTCAAGTGATACCTGTAGGTAGCAGTGTGAATTTTGCTGTCTTTAGGTAGCAGTATGAATCGTGTTGGCTGCTAAATTACTAAAAATGAAACTTAGCAGTAATTGATTTCTAATTTATATTGGATTGGCTATCAGTACTTCAAAAACTTCAAATACTGAACTTTGAGTCAAACGGAATGTTTAATGATGACCCAATATTTGATGAAATGTCCTAAGTTATTGAATAGGTCGTGCAGGCTCTTACAGATAGGGGGGATACGAATGCTGTACAGCCATGCGTGATAGTGTGCCCTCAAAATTAAAATGCTGTACCTGTGCACGGAATTTTTCATTACATTTGCGAGTCGGAATATGAGATGACTTCTTTTTGACGCAGCTCCTGGTGCACCCCAGTTCTGCTTCCTGCTGTCTACGAGGGCAGGTGGCCTGGGCATTAACTTAGCTACTGCAGACACGGTCATCATTTATGATTCTGACTGGAACCCACATAATGACATACAGGTATGGCAGGCTTCTTCGTGTTCATTTGTTGTTTGTGTCTTTCCAAAGACTTCGGAATGTCGAGCATGTGCAACTGTTTTTTTATGAGGAGAAAAATTTTCTGCTGATTGGCTTTGGGCAGTATGGAGTTGGGATTCTTGCTTTACTGCAGTCTGTGTGCATGCCTCATCTATGTAATCTGAAATTTACAGCTGTATTTAGGCTTTAGTTGGGGAGTTATCATCCCAACTACATGGGAATCAGTGATGAATCCGGGTCGTATCAACCTTTCAATGTCAGCATGGTACTGAAATGACTTTTGTATCTATTATGACCGGTAATAGACAGTCGAGTCAATGTGAAAGCATTCATTATGACTTAAACGAGGTACAGTGCAGCTCTGAACAGTAATACTTGGACTGAACGCTTTGCCGAAGCATACCTGCCTAACTGATGCCTTGTCGTGGCTTCACCTTATAACCTAGCTTTGCAAGCATTTCAGTGTAATGATCACTTTCGGATTTGTAGCCTGAATTTCCAAGAAACTAACTTATAGAGTGAAAGCTCTGCAACTAAGTTATAAGGTGAGAGTTCTACTGCTCCATGTCTTTCAAGGTCATTCATTCTGTCTCTGACTTCGAGCTACCGGAGTACAAGTGTGTGAGGTCGCGCTGTATGATCCGCTGTGGAGAGGAAGAATTAAACTTCAGCCAGTTATTCTTTTCCTTTCTTTGCTTCTTTTTTTCTTTTTGAAAGTCTTCTTTTACGTACTTATGATGGAATGTGTATTTCATAAACCTAGTGCTGGTTAACAAAACACGTTGCGGGGCTAGTGCTGGTTAGACAGATTGTGTGCTGTTGAACATTAGCCAAGAGTTTCGTATAAGTTGCTGAATTCTTTTGAAAGAGGGAATGCCAAATGCTTGCTTAAGAGGAGAGACAAGTGCTCCGGACCAGTGACCTGACTTCTCCCCGATGGTGATCGTGCAGGCGTTCAGCCGTGCTCACCGAATAGGCCAGGCCAACAAAGTAATGATCTACCGGTTCGTGACGCGTGCCTCAGTGGAGGAACGCATCACGCAAGTCGCGAAGAAAAAGATGATGTTGACTCACCTGGTGGTGCGACCGGGCATGGGCAGTCGCTCAAACACCATGTCTAAGCAAGAACTGGACGATATTCTGCGTTTCGGCACAGAAGAACTCTTCAAGGACGACGAGGGCAAAGGTGAGCTCTTTGACTGCGGTCTTGTTTTCTCTGTAGAATGGCACGCATTTGGGCTGGTTGGTTGATAGTGATAGTGGCGGCGTACTTATGCACGACGATTGTTGCAGTAAACACATATGGTTGTTAGTCAGCGCCCGTGTCTGTGCTCTCCCTTGTCCTGTGTCCTGCGCTGTTTTTGTTTTTGTCTTCTTGTTTTCTCCTCGTGCTCGGTCTCTTTGTGTGTGAGTAGTGCCCGAAGTGTGCCAGACTCGTGATTGGTCATGCAGTCATTGCTTTATGGGAAAATCTCATCGGCCCATTCTGCATATTTACAGAAATGGAAATGCAAATTTACATATAAACAGGGGGGGTGGCCAAGAAGTGAGCGTGTCAGCAAGGCCTCATTGTGTAGGATACCACAGGAATGTTGAATATCCGTTTCTCTTTACATTCAAGCTTTTGTTGTTCCTTCTATAATGCAGACATAGAAACTTGGTAGGCTTTTGCAACACGGCCACTACAACTGGTCTTTCATGAGCACTAACTTTGTTTGGTGTGCACTGTCCCTCTTCAGCACACATCTCGTACATGACCTCAGTTGCGGCTTTTAACATGAAACACAAGGACACAAGCAAGCAGACAGGATGAGTCTTGTCTGTGTCCGTGTGTTTTACACTACATGTTGCAATGAATCACCAAGTGGTCCAAGTCCAAGCAGATACGTTAGCTGATGTCAATGTTGCCCTTGCACTGGTGTGAACATATCACCTCCAAGCTTCTCGCAAATACATGTTGTGTAGTGCCTCGTTGGTTAGGCTTCACAAGCATTGTCAAATAAATTACGATTGGTGCCCAGTCGAAGAGGTGATTTGCAAGGGGTGTCTTTGGAAAGCAATGAAGCATTGGCAGTGGAAGTGAAGAAAGTCTTTGCACGTGCAACACTCAAATGGTGACCTTTCGCTTTGCATTCCCCGTGTTCTTCATATTGCACATGTATTGGAAAAATTTAATGAGATACTGTTCAGTGAGCGGAATTTCAATCGCGACTCTACATAGCCTCTGTGGACTTGGTAGTGGTACAGTAAAACCTCGTTATAACGAAGTTGATGGGGGAGTGGTAATTACTTCGTTTTAACCATTAGTTCATTATAACCAATATCAATTTCATCTATAGGAACTTCAAGGGGAATTGCGATTGCTTCGTTATATCTGATAGTTCGTTATATCTGGTTTTGTTATAACGAGGTTCTACTGTAGTATACTGGAAAGTTAACAAGAAAGACCTGAAGGATTGTGCGGAACTTACTTTGTAGGATGTTCTGTGTATTTTTGTTGGTGCTGCTTATTTGGACACTAGCCCTCCAACATTTGCGCACATGTATGGATGTAAATGTCCTATTCGCATGCTTCAGATCACGGATGTGTGCTATTGCTTGGTCTACGTTTTGCACTTGTGTCGCTTTTGAAGAAAGGGCTGGCTCTACGCCTGCAATGTCCTTGTCCCTGTGGTTCTTGCCTTTCATCTCTGTTTGTTTGTGTTACCTTATTTGTTCAAGGCAATACCAACCTGTCCATCAGGGCACCATTCCAAAACTTTTTATTGTTTGTAGTGCCAACTGAACAGATGCTTGTTAACCTCTTCCGGCGCAATCGGGTCGTTTTGTCAGCAGAGGACACAATCCACTACGACGACAAGGCGGTGGAGGAGCTGCTGGACCGCACCAAGGAAGGGATCGAGCAGAAGGAGCTGTGGGCCAACGAGTACCTGGGCTCGTTCAAGGTGGCCGCCTACGTCACCAAGGAGGCCGAGCAGGAGGAGCCCGAGACTGAGGTGCTCAAGCAGGAGGCCGAGTCGGCCGACCCCGCCTACTGGGAGAAGCTGCTGCGACACCATTACGAGCAGCAGCAGGAAGACATGGCGCGCTCGCTCGGCAAGGGCAAGCGCGTCCGCAAGCAGGTCAACTACACGGACGCCATGGGCGCTCAGGATGACGCCACCTGGCAGGACAACCTGTCTGATTACAACTCGGACTTCTCCGTGCCCTCCGGTGCGTGTCGTGTGCTTTCCTGTCTCTTTTCTTCTTTGTCTGAGTTGGGGCTTATTATGGTGTAACATGGTAGTGATGATGAAAAATGCAGAATCCAAACCATTAAAGATCAAACTCTTCATTGGGTGAGCCTGTGCCCATCAAAGAAAGTAACTTGCACTGTACAGTGAAACCTCGTTAGTACGTACCTGCACGGGGTGCCGCACAACTACGCGCTATACGGTTGTACACACTAACCACCAAGTACAAATATCCATTTTCTGACACATGCTGCTGCTACCAACAGTGAACTATGTGCATTGGCACATTAATGTTGCCTAAAGTACCCATTACAAGGCTTAGAAGCCTTTTTCTCCCTTTCTAGCAAAGCACAGAAAAAGCTCCGGTGCTCTCACAAGGTCGGCCGATAGTGCGTGGAGCATTTTGAAACTACTCAGATCCCAAAATGCGCGGTGGCTTAAAGGAGTGGACGGGCACAGTATCAGCTTTCCACGATGTGCACGTGCGCATCTGTACGTTGGTACCATGATTCTACTGAGTGAAAAATGCATTGTTCCAACGAAACGCGACACCTGCGGTCACATGGTCGGGCGGGCATGGTGCCGATCACTGACTAGTTGCGTGCAGCGCGTCGCCTACTTGTCTGACGCCGTCCTAGCTGGGGCTTTTGCTGTACAGCACAGGCGCGTTTGCTGTACATGTGGCTGTCTCTGTACCAGCGCCATACCATCCCTTGCTTGGTTGCAGCGAGATCGCGTTGGGTCAACACAGCAACGGTGAGCTTCCTGCAAGCGACGCACGCTGCACATTCCATGTGGAGTGCGAGTCGGAAGCAAACGTAAAGGACACAGAAGCGAACGTAAAGTGCGAAGGGTTGTCCCAGTTGTCGGAGATTAAAAGTGAGCAGTGCACTTACGGCTGCGCTACGATTGCAGTACCGTACACACAGGTTTAATTGCGTCTCTCACCGCACGTGCCGTTACTTATTGTTGGCGATAGTGCGGCTGCCTTTTTTTGAGCCAACTTGGGAACAGTGCTTTCGGTCCTATGAAGCGGCGTGCACTTTAAAGCGGACCCGCAGGAGTAGGCAGAAGTGAGCTGCGGACCAGATAGCCGAAGATACGGTTTTTGGCGATAAGCTGCACTGGCAGCCGTCGCGATTCATTCGTTCTTTTACGATGCTTACCAGCAAAGTCGAAGGGCATCACCGCAATCATTAGTCAACTGGTCTCTTGAGTATACCGAAGAGGTGCAATACTTTTGGCAGTGGCTTCGGCGTCCCACTAATTGAGGGGTGCAGTTCGACAAAAGGTTGATTCAGGTACGCAATAACCAGTAGGCATAAAGCAAGCCACTGCAGCTGAAGCGGGCAGTGGATGCATGAAGCTCTGTGGATATACGGTCGGGGATTCGTTGTAACTACGTTTTAACCATTAGTACGTCTAAAGTGGGTACGTGTTAAGGGTTTTACTATACAATGACAGTTAGTTGTCAATGATCTGGTCAGCGATAAAATGCTTCTGCTTTTAGGCAGGCACCATTGTGCGTTCTAGCATTGTCGCTGGTGCATATATAGGATCTGGAATGTAGTCAACTACATGTGTTGTTCATGCACTGTTAGGAGAACACTCATAAACATTCAGGACGCTGCACTTACGTACATTCAGCAACTGCCTGTGTTGAGGAATAACAGGAGCTACTGACAGTAAAACTGTTACCATGTGGAGGAAAAAAAAAAAGAAAAGGGAACGGAAGTATGTGTCAGTAGACACACTTGCATGTTTTGTTTCCAAATGAGCACTATAGTTCAGGGGGGAAAGACAGTTCCATATTTATGAACCTGTAACTTACAAGGGTCAACTGCCGTTCGGCTGGCTGCCTTGACCAATACAGTAGAACCCCGCTGTTACGTTCCCGGCTGCTGCGTTTTCCTGCCTGTTACGTTGTTTTCTGCCAGTCCCGGCATAGCTCCCATAGGATTCAATGCATTAGGGACCCCGCTGTTACGTCGCAGTGTGGGAACGTTCCCGTATGTTACGTTGCAAATCGACACTCCAAGCGGCCACTGCCGACAGTAATATTGACTTTTCACGTAGCTTGGCTTGGCTTGACTGTATTAGCTTCACTATGTGCGACGCCCATTACGTTTCTGGCTTCCGCCAGCAAAATTATAGCACAGCTGTGCAAACTGTTTGTGACGGAATTGCGTACAGTGATTACATTTCCATTGATGATGCCATTGTCATCTCCGAGGTTTTCTCTGTCGACGAAATCATAGCCGAGTGTGACGATGTGTGCACTGAAAGCGCTAGCACTGAAATAAAATTGTGTGCCGATCACCACTTCTCTCAATTTTCCATTTTTCCTGTTTCTCGGCTGTTACGTTTCCCGGCTCTTATGTTTATTTTCTATGGTCCCGTGAAAAACGTATGAGCGGGGTTCTACTGTATTATGTTCAAATATGTCCAATTACGCACTTGGCTAGCGCCTGCTATTTCTGATGATTCTTGCGTTACAGCGTTGAGAATAGTATGGTGTCTAGGTAATAATACAAATCACTCTTCTCTGTTGTTTGTCACTTTTAATGAGGATCTATGTATTTGTAGACAGAATAGAAAGAGTTTTGCTGTAATACAATGACTTCAATGTCGTTATTGTCAGAAAAGAGAATACTATAGGAGGCCCTTTTCGTCATCTACGAATGTTTGCAAGTCACTAACAGATGTTTGCTCAATGGCAGCTGTAGAGTGCCTGTGCATCAGGGGTATAAATGCACCAACTGTGATTGCACGTTTGTCGAGCGCCGTACTTCTTATTACATTGTCTCTCTCTCCCTCCCCGAGTCTCCTCAGCACAAGTGCTGCTAGGGGCATTCAAGAAGCAGCACGCACACGCAAGCAGCTGGTGGCACCCGCAGTGAAGCCTGGAGCACAGCTGTGGGCACAGAGGATCCGTGTGGTTGGGCAAAAAAAAAAAAAACACAAAAGACCTAAGCAAGCGGTTGGTCTTGTCATCTGGTATGATGTCAACACGGCTCTTTTCCGCCTGTGGATGTAACCCTCTCTCTCTTTCATTTCCTTTTGCTACTGATGACCCCAAAGTCAGGGAGGGGGGACCGTGTTCGCGAAATGTCGGCAAGACACGGTGGGGGTGTGGACCTCTGTGCCCCTCTGTCGTTCCGGCGCCTGCGCCTGCCAACTTCTCCTGGTGGTGTGCTTAAGCCCGTTCTGTTGAACCCTGATTCTTACTTTTCATAGATGACAAAGAAGACGATGACGATTTCGAGGAGAAGAATGACGGTGAGTGTGCCTTGCCCGATTTCCTTGCATGCCTGCTTTTGCATGGCAGATGTGCGTGTGAACTTCATTTGTGCTCCCTAAGGACCATGCCATGCTGTAAGGCCCTACTGCTCTGCCAACATCCAAGACAGAGGCAGGGGAACATATGTATTCCTCTGGCCTAGGTGGAGCAGTAGGATGTTTTCATGGTGTTTTGGCCCGTAGCCGTAGAATTTGTGCACCTCATTGTTCAAGTAGGGCATGCCGGAGCTTCTTTTGCTCGCCGTCTTTTTGAATTTGAAATGCTTTTTGTTAGTGGTAGGGTGTGAACATGGCCTAGGGTGTAAATTTTTGATACCAGAGTGGCTTATTATGCTAACAAATTAGCGATTTAATTGTTCTATTTGAGGGCACCTGTCGAAATTGGAAAGTTGATAAACCTAGTGGCAGGCAGGTTCATAGCTTGTCTAGTAGAGATCCCAAGACTAAAAGCAGTATTGAGACACTGCCTCTTCTCATTAATGCATGCTGTAGGAACACATTTGCACCCCTTTTAACATCTTCTGAAAGGTCTCCACGTGTGTAGTCATATGAAAACATCACACAAAGGCACATCAGATGCATCTTTGCCTAAAGACTTATTTGCACACTACTACTCAAGAAACATGGCATAAATGACACTGCATGTAGCTTCATTTCACACTGATTTTTATATACACACTTTTGCCATTAGGGTTACACTCTTATGTTGAAAAAGCACCTCCTTGGGCACGTTAGATGTGTATAGAATTTTAAAAGACAACAGTCTGGAGTGTTTGTGCTGTTCACATGCTTCTCCTTACATGTGCCCGCGCACACGCTTCTTTCCCATATCACCCCTGCGATGCTTCTTTCCCACATAGGACTGACTTCTGCGATGTTTTTAACATGTTCACCTGTTCGCATATTTTCCACGACAACCACAGCAAGCATGAACAAATCTGCTCAGCAACTTGTACCAATAAGTTCAGTCCTGCCCCTATGGTGCCCACTTCCTTTGTGGTGTGCGTTCTTGCATTTTGTGCGTTTCTGATGTTGTTCTGTTGCAACTCAAAGTTCAGTAGCTTGATGTGTTGTGTGCTTGAGTCATGTTTGTGCTGCACGTGCTGACGGCTTTTGCTCCCCTCTTGTTTCGCTCCCATTTGTTGCGTGGGCGGGCAGGCGGCGCGGGAGAGAAGTCACGCAACCGAAAAAGCCGGGGCGGCAGCGAGAAAGACAGGCCCCTGCCCCCACTGCTGGCTCGTGTTGGAGGGAATATTGAGGTGAGTGCCACTGCTCGTATTTTAGCCAGCTTGGCTGACTTAGAGCTTTGTAAAATTTGCCACGTATAATCTTAAAATCTTATGTCTCCCTGAGAACACAGTGTGAGGTATTTTTACCAATAAGAAATTGCACGTGCCCCAGCAAGCACCATGGTGATGTTTGATTATGCACCGAGTTGGTGCAAGAACTTCACAGAGGGCTAGTGCCACCTGTATTATTAAACTGTTTTCTGGCTTACCCAAGTGTGTTCTAGTGGCAAGATTGTCGTTCTTGGTAGTGCAAAAGGGCAGCGTCCTAACGCAAGTAAAATAATTTTTTTTATAAGTGAGGCTCGAGGGCTCCAATGGTACTGCAGACTGAACTTCATAGAGCAGAGTCGAGTGGATGCAGACCACGGCGTGGCTGCTCCAATGCTACTTCAGCACTCTGTCGTGGTTTATGAGTCTGCATTTATGGTCTTTCCTGTTCTTGCTAGAAGGCAGATGATGACTCCTTACTCATCTGAGGCGTCCACATTTTGCCAGGTAGTTTGCTGAAATGACTGGCATTGTCCCGAAAGCTTACGGACACTGCCATTAGTTGACGTGTGGACAACATAAACGAATCATCGTGGCTGATCTCGTGTTATGCATGAGGCGGCACGATCCAGGCTAATATGGGGACCGGGGCCAAGTTTTGCCCAGTGGTCCTAAAGGGGGCCTGGTACACATACACACCATTTCTCTCTTTTTTTCTATCCTGTGACGAGATTCACAGATGTCTGATGCCTCTACCACGAATCAAACTCATCTGCCCTGCTGTTTATTGACGGTATTGTGTCGTTACACTCACGCAGTTTTGCTCGTCAAACTGTTTGGCATGCTAAACTTTTCAGAAATTGCCTGGTGTACATAGTACAACACTGAGCTTTAGACGACATCACTTTGAAGAGTGATCTAGTTCAAGGATCAGTGTTCCCGGGACCTGAGCGTAAGCACAGATCCTTGGACACTGAGTGCAAACACGGATCACTCAAGGAGTGATCTAGTCAATAGTGTGAGAGTGATATAGTCGAATCCATGAAGGACATACCACGGCAAGGAAATCCAAGGTTTGGACTGATTACTCTTTGACTAGATTACTCGAAGGTTGATCTCAGCCTTTCACTAGATCACCGTTCGAGTGGTCTGGTGAAAGAGTAATCAGTCAAAACCTGGGACTTTCGAGCCTTGGTCTGGGTCACACGAAGAGTAATCTAATCTAATGCATGACGAAGGTTGTTGAATCACCGGTGTAGTTTGTGGCAAGCTTGTGTCATCCCGTGAATTCGTACCAGTTGTATTATCGTCTTTAGAGCCCGCTGTCTATTATTACTCATAAAAAAAGTGTTTGCCACGTTTTTGTGCATGAGCATGTATTTTTCTACGTCACTGGGCTTCAGGGCTTCTTCCCCCCCTTGTGCTTGGCTTGAGCTAAGCCGATGTCATTCTCCATTGCAGGTCCTTGGGTTCAACGCCCGACAGAGGAAGGCATTCTTGAACGCTATTATGAGATATGGCATGCCTCCCCAGGATGCTTTTAACTCTCAATGGTAAGTTAATAACTGTTGAATGAACCCAAAGTTGCTGCACTCTGATGCAGTGCTGTTTCATTTATAAGCACCTTTTTTTGTTTGTGCTTGATTTGGCCGGCTTATTTTTTGTTGTTGACATTGACCAGCATCTTGTAGATAAAAGATACGTAGTTTCTACCATATTAATTACATGAACATGTGCATGTTGGCCCGTGCAAACGTCAGGAATGTTTAGATATGTCATCTAGCATGACACACAACTTTTCAAGACTTTGGCGACATCCATAGAGGTTATTTTACAGAAAAGTTGTGTATTTTATGCATGCAGTTGGATATTGTTAAAATGTTTTTTTGTCTGAAACAACAGTGACTTGTATTGGCACCTGACTGAAATGAAAGGGACAGGACATTGCAGAAAAAATGTGCTGAAGCATGCGGTGGCAAGCAATATTTTCTAACCACTCCTGGCAAGCACCTTTGTGAACATGCTGCTCGCTGTCCCAGTGTGCTTGTGGAAAAGCCACTTTTAGCACAATAATGCCGCGGGAAAGCCAACTTTACGGGGTGCCTGAAGTTTCAGAAGCTAAACTAGGCTAACTACTATTGCGTGATGTCACACGGGTTACCTTCCTCTTGTTACCTGCTCAGGCTGGTAAGAGACCTGCGTGGCAAGTCGGAGAAGAACTTCAAGGCGTACGTGTCGCTGTTCATGCGGCACTTGTGTGAACCCGGCGTGGACAATGCTGAGACATTTGCTGATGGCGTCCCTCGGGAAGGGCTGAGCAGGCAGCATGTGCTGACGCGGATTGGTGTCATGAGCCTCATCCGCAAGAAGGTGTGTGACTTTTGGACTTGGCTTTTCTCTTTGCTCAAACTGAGACCTGCTAAGCAAAAGGGCAAAACACTTGGCAGTGGTGTCTGTTGTTCTTGGTATGACGCCAATAAATGCAAGCAGATTTACGTTGTTACCCTTATGAAGTAGACTTTTGATGGATAAAAGCTAAAGCAAGCAGACCTTTAAGTGAGCCTAATTGGTGGAGCCTCATATTAGTGTTTCATATTAGTGTGCAATGGGTGTTTGTCCTTTTCTCCCCTTCATCCATGCAAGACTTTTACAGCTTTCAAGGCTAATCCTGATGTTTTCTTTCTTGTATTTTTTTGATAAACAAACCTTAAGTGTCATCTATATTACACAATTTAGGAGCTTTTTTCGATGTTTCATAAGTAGTGAACAACACATTATGCTGACGCATTCTTTCATTAGATGTGATGCTTCTCATCTCGAAATATGGTGACTGTGTTTGTATGGATACATTTTAGTTAGTGTGTTTGCAGCCAAGTCCTAACTGTCTTGCTCAGCTCCTACATTTCTACTCTGCAACCCTTGAGTTCGTTGTATTTGCACTGGTCTCCTTCTTTACCATTAGCCTTTGAAACTTGCCCAAAGCCTTAGTGTGCTGTTGTGCCACTTGCCTTCTTCATGCGCAGGTGCAAGAGTTTGAGCACATCAATGGTAGCTACAGTATCTTGCCCGAGGAGCTTGGCTTGGACAAAAAGAACACAGAGGCAACTGCCGATGGAGCGACCTCTTCTGAGGACAAGGAGAAGAAGCCATCTGGGGATGAGAACAAGGACAAGGATGCAGTACCCAAGGACAAGGAAGGCTCAGAGGTGCGCCTTGTATAATACCGTATTTGCGCGATTCTGTTGTGCCCTCGATTGTAACATGCACCCGTCTACTGCGACGAAAAAAAAGAAAAAAGTGAAACATCGATTGTAATGCGCATCCATTTTTCATGACACGAAAAAAAAAAAAAACCTTAGTGATCAACCTTCTCACATTCATAAAACGAAATGCCGTACTCTCATAATAATTAACGTACCGCTAACTTAGAACCCCTGCAGTCCCGCTTCACTTGATCCGCCGTGTCTCAAAGACTTTCGGCGTGCCGGTTCATAAGTCCTGTGTCCCGATAAAACTGCCGTACGTTGCTGGGCGTAGCCACGTGCAAGCGGCGATAACATCATTTACTCACAATGCTGCATTCCTCGGTGCTATCGCAGTTCCCTCACGCCTGCTGCTGCGTGCTGCCATGTGTGCTGCGCAGGGTGGCGCAGCTAAGCCTAAGCATTGTCGGGGCATGGTTGCGTGATTGCCGCGATGCAATCTCGGACCTCAAGCTGCGCGCACGACTGAGAGGCTCGGTCTCAGCATGGATATGAGGGAGAAATGCGTTGATGAGCCGTTTTGCGTGCGGTGATGGGAAACATCTATTTTCCCGTTACGGCCACCCTTGAACACTATCGAAAGCTCGTGCGGCTGGTCGTCTCGGAGATTGCATCGGCGACGTAGCGACTTTGGTTGGCGCTGCAAGACAGCCAAGCCGGCATGCCGATTATCATCGGCCTACACATCATGTGTGTCGTGGTGTCATTACGCGAGGGACCGGTAGCAACATAGAAGCTACAGAAACTATGCGTGCTAAAGAGCGCCACGCCACTAGGTCGTTTTTTCGGCAGTGACCGTTCGACAGCGCCCGAAGCGTGTTAGGAGGCGGCCATTTTGATTCCGACGGCGATATGGTAACGGTGTCGTTCGTTCGCACTCGATTCTAACGCGCATACGATTTTCAGACCCGTTTTATCGGAAAAAGGTGCGCGTTGGATTCGTGCAAATACGGTATTTGGTAGCCTTAGGAGTTTGGTGTAAAATTTTTGTTGCACCGTAGTTTTCATTGCACGATGAGCCAAATACAAAGAGTGGTGTGCGGTTTGTTTATCTACCCGTCCCTCCAAAGGCTTTTATGTTTATGGAGAGTTCCTACATGCAGCTCTATGTATTGTTTGGTGTTTTCGTGTGAGAAAGCCCACCGTTACCTGCCCTGAAAAATTTTTGTGTGGTAAACTGGTTTCCAAGGCAAGGACACATCCCTAGCTTTTGCTCTCTTGCCTTAGCCGTGCACCTTGCATGGAGAGATAAAACTTTATTAATAATAAAACACCGCACGTTAATAGGTATGCTTACTTGTAGCACATGGTAGTGCAAACGAAGGTAGTGGTACCTACTTGTGAGATACCTACTTGTGAGAAGTCAGGGACAGTCTGGCTTGCATTAGTTTGTTAAAGGTGGAATTTTGGAGAATGATAGATTGCACTTACAAAAAGCTGAATGCATGTGTTGTTGCTGCATATATCGATAAACAGTGGTAAGCTGCAAGATTTCATGTCAGAGTGATGCAGTGTTTCAGAGTCATCTGCCTATCTTACAGGCTTCAACACCTAGTACTTCAACAGAGGATGGGGACAAGGCCAAGGAGGGCACAAGTAAGGAGCCTCCATCCTCTTCGAGTGACGCCAAACCAGAGTCCGAGGTGTCGGGATCGTCCGAATCCAAGTCGCAGGATGGCAAGGCTGAAACCGAGCCTAAGAAGGACGAGGATGCGGCTCCATCAACATCGGCCAAGGACGACAAGGAAGTTGGTAAGTCGATGGCCACTCACTCGGTCGGCCTTGCCATCATTACGGCAACTATGGGGTTATGGCATTCCACCACCAAATGTGAGGGCACATGTTTATTTCTCGGCACTTGGGTGCTGAGAATCGGCGTAGATGCCATTGCCAGTTGTTTGAAGCCAGTTTCTTGAGCACTGCAACTGTAGGCCTGTCTTAATTGCCTTTGTGTTGTAATGGGCTTGGAGGTCGAATCGAATACACGTGAGAAACGGCTGTTTTTCTACTGGGTGGTGTGCCCAGTTGCTTTCAAACGCATGTTCTTGGGATCTTTCTGTATGTATAACGGCGTGCTTTTGATTATACATTCACTCGCACAATGCTGTGCATGATTAGTGCTGAACTAGTGCCAAGCCAGTGATATAGGATGGAAAATGGAACAATAATTGGAGACAATCATGTGAATCCTCCTATTTCTATGCAGTAGTGAAGAAGGAACCAACGGAAGAGACCGCATCGGAGGCCAAGGCTGCTGCCAGCACATCCAAAGCGGAAGAAGGCGAGAGTGGGAAGCAGGCTTCCAAGTCGGCCGAAGACGAAAAGAAGCCCGCTGCCGCCGACGAGAAGAAGTCCGTGGACGGCGGCAGCAGCAGTGGCGAGCGCAGCGGTGCCGCCACACCTGCTCCGAGCGCAGCGCCGACGCCGACGCCGAAGCCGATCGTGCCCCTGACCAAGCGCAAGTTCATGTTCAACATCGCCGACGGCGGCTTCACGGAGCTGCACACGCTGTGGCAGAACGAGGAACGGGCGGCTGTGCCGGGCCGCGAGTACGAGATCTGGCACCGGCGGCATGACTACTGGCTGCTGGCGGGCATCGTGAAGCACGGCTATGGCCGCTGGCAGGACATTCAGAACGACGTGGCCTTCAGCATCATCAACGAGCCCTTCAAGATGGACGTGGGCAAGGGAAACTTTCTCGAGATAAAGAACAAGTTCCTGGCCAGGAGGTTCAAGCTGCTGGAGCAGGCCCTGGTGATTGAGGAGCAGCTGCGCCGCGCGGCCTACCTCAACCTGACGCAGGACCCTAACCATCCGGCCATGGCGCTCAATACCAGGTGGGGCTTTGACACGGCAGAACCTCGATATAAATAGTTTACTACGATGACGGAAGTAGCTTCGTTATATCCAACTGTTCAATATAAATGTACATTTGTAATGCTGTTCTAATGGCGACACTATTTCTCTTATAGTTCATTGCATTGAGGTTTGTCTGTGGGAGCCGATTGTGGTAGACAGTTCAGTGTTCAACGAAAACTCTTCCCACGAGGATAGTGTATTGTCGGAGTAAGCACTCGCCTAAGGTTCAGCATGTGCTTGGCTTGTTATGTTTCGACCATGCACTGTCCTTTCTTGACAAGTTTTTGTTTGACATTGGACTATGTTGCTTTTTGAGTAAAGCATGGGTTTCCATTATACGAAGCCGTCAAATGAGAGCTTGTTTCATTTCCACCATTGCAGTAAGGTGATCTTGCGTTGAGTCTCTCACGGAAGAACCTTTGCACCCATATGCATGCAGCTCGACACGGAGGCTATGACCAAGCTCGTCCCGGCTATTTCATTCTTTCTCAGTATGGTTATAAATAGGTGAACCTGCAGTTTATGTCACAGTTTACAGACCACTGTTGCAGCCTACTGACTGGTAGTCGATTGACCTATCAGTTTAACAATAAAGTTCCTGTGCTGAAACATTGCTCCAGTGCCTCTCCTTTGATGTTACACTGTGTTTATCTTTGAGTAAAGCGTGGGTTTCCATTATACGAAGCCGTGAAATGAGAGCTTGTTTCATTTCCAGTAAGGCAATCTTGTGTTGAGTCTCTCAAAGAATAATTGTAGCCATATGCGTGCAGCTCGATAGGGACACTATGGCCAAGCCTGTAGTACTGTAATATTTTTCTAGGCCAGAAAGCCTGAATGTAGTAACCATCCCAGCTATTTCAGTCTTTCTCAGTATGGTTATAAATAAATAAACCTGCAGCTTATGTCACAGTTCCATTGTCACAGCCTACTTACTCCATTGACCTACCAGTTTAACAATAAAGTTCCTATAACACTGCTTCAGTCCCCTCCCTTTCCCTCCTTTGACGAGGAAAAAAAAAATGATCCACTTGCAAAATATAGGGTGCAGGTTGCCCCAGTGTTCAGTTGAAGCTTGCTTTGAAGCCAATAACACTAGTGGTGGATAGGGGTAGCCGTCACTAGAATGGGATAATTGGAGGTCAGTCTTTCTTGCAGTGGACATAATGGTAGGGTAATGATGATGATAGTGGTAAACCAGTAAAGGTTATTGTGAACATCATGTTGCTGCAAGACAGGTTTGCCTGTGTCCTGAGCCTGTGACGTTGGAGTTAGATGGTCTCCACTTACCAAATACAGTAGACTCGTGATAATTCAAGTTCCGATAACCTAAACTTTGGGTTAATTCAAAGAAATTTCATATTTTTGGTTAGCCAGCTATGTTTCCAGTTTATTTAAAGGCTGCTTCGAGCTGTACCATTTGGTCAATTTTGCTAATTAAATCATACCTTTTGTTCATTCTTATCAGAAATACAGTAGAACCTCATTATAACAAACCCAGATATAATGAACTATTGGATATAACGAAGCAATCGGAATCCCCCATGAAATTCCCATAGACTGCATGGATATTGGCTGTAACGAACTAATGGTTATAATGAAGTAATTACGGCTCCCCCTTCAACTTTGTTGTAATGAGGTTTTACTGTATTGCCTGTTATATGGCAAATGAGTTCTGCGGAAACCCTCAAGATGGAGTAACGTTTATGAAAGGGAAAATTAGCATCCACCCGTTTTGTAGCACAAAGCTACAAGGAAATACATACGGATTTCTCTTTCATATTGCCTGTTTCTTCTAGCTGAACATTCAAATTCAGATTTTCCCTTAACAGACAGGAATGAAGCCAATTGCCTGCCAGCACTTTTCAAAGCATTCAAAACTATACTAGCAGAAAAAAAAAATGAAAAACTCTCCTGATATGTTACGCTAACATACTTCTTCTGCTTGCATCTGATGATTCAAACTCCTGGTAACTAATACAAAATTCTGGGGTCCCCTCAAGTTTGAATTAATGAGAGGCTACTGTGATAAGCACAGATGTGGGAGCTTGCTTGACAGTTGAGCGTCAGTTAGTGTGTTCCTCTTGCTGTGTCCAGGTTTGCGGAGCTCGAGTGCCTTGCGGAATCGCACCAGCACTTGTCGAAAGAGTCCCTTGCAGGGAACAAGCCGGCAAATGCTGTCCTCCATAAGGGTAAGTATGCCAAACCTACTGCTTTCCCTTGGGTGCTGGCCTTTTTCGAGTCGTCATGTGCACTTGATTTCATCGTACAGCTTTGCCTCAAGATCTCTGTTTGTTGTGTACATTTCAGTGTTCTTGCTTAAACTGTATAAGACAGCATGCACAAGTGCTGAGAATGCGATGAACTCTCCTGTCTTTGCCATTATCCTTTGAAGAGAATTAGAAAGTTAATGTTGCAAACTGTGATATTGCTTGAGCACACTCTAAATTCCTCTGAGCCTAGGCGCAGGTAGCCGAGTCCATGTTTGTAACGAATACAGTGGCACCCCTTTATAAGAGACACTCATTGGGGAGCAGTTTCTGACCCTTACGTGAGGGGTCTTATATAAGCAGGGTGCTGCTTTCATTTTCTGATCGACCTTTATCACAATATGGGCACGCTACAATTAAACTGACCAAATAAGATGGCTACGGCGTGCTGCAAAAGGCACCACTTGCCTTAACCTTGGGCGAGTAGAAGGCGCTTGGTAGAATCTGCTTGGTAGAAGGTGTCACTCAAAACACAATTTTATGTTTTCCACACCACCGCTTTCTGACATTATTTTGTTGTCCCTTACCTTTCCTTCTATGATGTTAGCAGCCGGCAACGTTGCATTTTGTGTTAAAACATCTCTTGCAAACTGTTGACCAAAATTTAAGGATATTTGGTCCTTTATAACCAATTTTCCTCGGTAGGGTGTTTGCTACAAAGAGGTCCGACTAATGGGAAAGATAGGGCAGCCAACCATATGAATAAATGTTGTCTCACTATACCCATTTGTGTTTTAGATCAGTGTCTCTTAAAGAGAATTCAACTGTATTGCAGTAGCAAAGATATCCTTTTTTTTTGTCAGTGGGACTTTTATGAATATGAAGTGGTTTAGCTGTAGTTGCTGTTTTCGTGACGTAAGTGAGAGTGTCACAGTGGTAATTGGCAAATGGCTATGACTGGGAACTGTCTTTAGCTAGCACTCACTCCAAAATGTAAATTTTATGTTGTGCACCTCAGTTGTCATTGTTAAACTTCTATGTGATGTATGTTTTACCCCCTTATACAGCGACTGATTTAAGGAGGGACGCGGCCCTCGAAAGTCGAAAAATCGCGGCAAATGCGAATTTTTGGAAAACCACATATTTGGGCTCAGTGTATAATAAACTACCTATTCTGTAAATATCAGCACCTAATTATCGTAAAATCACCTCAAATCATGTATATTGCGAGCCGCGGCACCCTCAGCGCCGGCCAAACGCGCGTCGAAACATCCCAATTTCGAGCGAGCGCTGTTTTCGGGCCATTAAACCTACGGCCGCCATTTTGGTTTTGTTTAGTTCGTAAATTCTGTGCTTTTTCTTCCACCGTCGGCGGGAGTGGTGGTGGCGTGGTCAAAGCCTGATTCGCTTATATTTGGTAGCTCGCGGGGGATTTCGAGTTTCCCGCGTCTCACACGTGAAGCCGTGAGTGGGCTAAGCGCGCACTCCTCAAGGAGGCGGGGGAACGCGTGATTGCCATTGGCTGCTGCGTGCGATGACACGCTGTTCTCCTCCGGCGGTCGCTCTCTGCGTTGTCTGCTGCGGCTAGGCCTAGCGCTTGCTCCATCGCTGTCGCCGTGCGGCTGGCTATTGTTTTCCGCTTGCTTTTCGTTATCGCGCACGGTACTTACTGAAGTCACCTCCCTGCCATGATCTCACATCGCGCTTTCGCGTGATAAGCGCTCTGCGCCTGCAAGATCGTGTCGCGGTCGTACGCGCCGGCAGTAGGGATGCTACACGCGTTCCGCTGTTCCGTGCACTGACGCATTACGTAACAGCCGATTCCACAGGAGGGAAGCATGCTACCCACGACCACAACTAGCCTTATCATGCTGAAGTTGCTTTTATTTATCAGTGCAAGGCGACTGCAGCGATGTTTCCAACTCCTTTGTATTCTGCTCCATTGATACATGAGGCGTAGTTGCCGAGGGTGAAGCTCGTCTAGCATCTCGAATCGGCATCGGCGATCGCAACCCGTTTATGGATAATGTCGGAAAACAAAACCAGGAGAATCGGCAAAGAATAGCAGTGCATAAAAATGACACTTTGTTACCCTTCAGCGTTATTTTAGACACAGAAATGTGCTCGTAACACGTTTTCTCAAAATGACTGTTTTGGCTGGTGAGGCCATTTGTTCCAAGTGTATCTCTGGAACCGTTCATCAGATTTCCAACGGGTTTTTTATTGTGTACCTGAGTGAATTTCTGAGGGGGAGACAAGCCCACTTTTTTCATATACTGTGTCTATGATTTGTGACATTTAATCAAAATTCAATTGATGAAATCCTAATCACCAACACTCAATTTGGCAGTCTGCTAAAATTTTTCAGCACGAAAGTTTAAAAAAAGGATTCTGTCATATTGCTGTAACTTGAGAACCAGTTAACTCAACTTCTTCAAATTTTGTAGTTCTTCAAATGGGCTTCTGCTATGAGTCTATTCTGAAAATTTCATTAAGATAGCTCAAGAGACAAAAAAAAGTTGGTATCCAAGGGTAGCCTCTCCCCTTAAACCTTGGTACGGCTGTGCAACCTACACATGTACCATGTTGGACTCTGCACAACATGTCTAGTGCTCTTGGGCGATTACTGGCGCCTTGTGCCAAGAAAGAACTCGTAGATAAGTATTTTAGAACTGACCTGTGCCCGTTACACTTTTCCAGTGCTGAACCAGCTGGAGGAGCTGCTGAGCGACATGAAGTCGGATGTGAGCCGGCTGCCCGCCACGCTGGCCCGCATACCGCCGGTAGCCCAGCGGCTGCAGATGTCCGAGCGAGGCATCTTGTCGCGGCTGGCGGGCCAGCCATCTGGGCAGACGACGCCCCTGGCAGCAGCCATGGGACCCCACGCCACCGTGCTGCCCCAACAGGCCGCCGTCGCGGCAGCTGCCGCAGCCGCCGCTGCCGGTGCGCCCCCTCCACCGCCGGGAGCTGCCGGACCCTCCTCCGCCGCTGCCGCGGCTGCGGCCGCCGCAGCGGCGGCCGCGGCCGCTTTCTCGAGCCAGTCGGCCCTCGCCCAGGCCTCAGGTCAGACTGTTTCGCCTGGCGCTGGCGGCAACAGCAGCCCGTCCTCTTCCTCGCCGTCGTCCTCTTCTTCCTGTACCACTCAGTGACATTGCTTGGCCACCTGTTTACCAACTTCCTCTTTATGTGTCTTCCCTGCCATCACTTCCTGCTTTTCCCTCAAACCAAGAGTGATGACTATGCTTCTCAGTACTGTCGCTGCCTTTTTGCCTTGTGTCTTCACTGTGGCTGCAGATGCACCTTTTCCTGCTCTCTTGACTGTCCCTCACCTTGCCCTGCAGCAGCTTTCCGTACATATGAGCAGGGACTGGGCTTCTTTGTGATTGCTCAGTTCTACATACTATCACACTAACCATAGAGCGAACCCAGCCTCCACAGCCCTTATGTAGAGTGCGGCGCATGCTTTCTACTAGCACGCTTTCTGATGTGCTCCCTGAACCATGCACTGGCCTGCTGTTCCTGCCTCTTTTCTGTGCTCTGCATTTTAGAAAGGTCATATTGTGTGGCATGTGCACCCCTCAATTTGTGCTGCCTGTGGTGTTCTTGGGTATTTTGTGGTTTGTAGCAGACTTTGACGACCTTTGCTTGGTGGTTGCCCCTCTTTTTTTTGTGACTTGTTTCTGTCCTGTCTGTAGACCATGCCTGCAAGAGACTAAAAATGAAATGCCTGCCGGTCTGCTGTTGCCACTAGGCTGAGCCGCCTTGCTGCAAGCCACCTTGTGGCTTACGTGATCTGTGTGACATGTGGCGTCTCTGACTGGTCAATTCAAGCCACTGTTTCGATGGCGGTGTTGTTGCAAAGATTGCATAAGAACACGCATCAGGCTTAGCAGTAATTAGGTGGAATGGGTGCATATGCGGCTCCCGACTATATCCATTTTGGACCTGTTTGCTATTGCTACGTGAACTCATTGCTGTTTCAGGTCTTATTCACGGGGCCATTGGTAATGCATTCCTCATGAGGCAGCAGTTTCTCGTTGGTTTCTCTGAAGAAATGGAATGCCAGTGATACTAGCCTTTCAATACTGATCTACCCAAAAAAATTTAAGCCAGCCTCTGTAGTGCTGATCTTATTAATATTGCTGGCATCCTATTTTTGAAGATAAAGTGGGGAGAGAATGCTGTTTCATGGCAGGACACAGGTGCCGTTATGGTGGTATCACAAAAGCTTTGTGAATTGGGCCTCACAAAAAACTCGTATAACACAGCCAGCGAACCATAGAAGTGACCAGTTGAAACTGCCTCAGGCTTAATCGGGAAGGACATTCTATGCCCCTCCTGATTGAGCCAGAACAAACTTTTGTTGTGAAATTGTGGGGAGCGTGCTTTGTGTGGTTGGCTCTGCTTTTTTGAATCCCTTCACATCTGTGGCTTGTTTAGTATAGTAGTGAAAGTCTTCCACCAACTGACTTGGCGGCTTGAGGTGTCATCTAACGCTTGCATGTCAGGGCATTCTGACCTAAGTGAATACTCATCGAACTGCTCGAATACTTGTCATTGTGCTACCAGCTACCCTGAAACCCTTGCATGGTCTTTTTTAAATGTAATATTCCCCTTGTGTTCTTTTTCTTCTCTGTGCAAGTAAATTTGAATGCGTGGAATGTTGCATGCGTGGACACCAGTGGCGATGCGGTCTTCACATTATTTTGCGGCAGCTAGCTGCCTGCCATTGTCTTTCTTGCTTGCACTGCAAATTGGCATTCTAGGCTTTCAGCATCATTAGCTAATTTTCATAACTTTTTCGCTTGAGTCATGGCCACCCGCATTTGTTTGTATTTGTCGCATCCTTCGTTTGCCTTCTTTTTCTATCCCTTTCATCCTCATTGTGGAATGAAATGGCATCTCTATTATGTAATGTACCACTTATGTGCAAGTGCTCGCTGTAGCGGTTACAACTGGGAAGATGGTTACCCTGGTCCACCACTAACCTTGCATCATGGGGACAGGGCATCTGAAGCTGTTACAAAGGAGGCTTGTGATATGAAGTAGTTCACATGCATATTGATATTTTGTTTTGGTTTTTATTTTCTGTTGTCTTGGCTGCTTTGTTTTCTGTTCGAAGGGAATAAATGTTTGACTTAGTAAATGTCTTCTTTAATGCCCGCCTTACCATGAGCACTGGATGCATATTATATTGTGTTTTAAAATTCTAGTAATAGTTTTCTCAGCCAAGTATACAGTCGAACCCACTTAAAATAATACTAGTGTTTGCTGTATATCGGTTATAACAATGATGAGCTGCTTCACCATCAGCTTTCCTGCGTTTTCTATGGGGAATTAACCCTCTTACGACAATGCTCCCATGCCCCATTATTAGTAATAACAGTGAAGTATGGCTGCTGCGTGTGCCCTGTGTTGGTTCCAAGAGTTTCACTTCAGCTAAATTCATTATAAGTTAATAGTATATGCAACTTATGCCGAAGTTATATGGGAGGGTAAATGGGGGCCAGAAAAGACCACATTATGGTAGCCAGTCCTGCATTATAAGCAGTTAGAATGTAAGTGTGCGGAACTGTACCATATAAGCAATCTTGGCGAGGCTGTAGTGTTGGTGATGGCATGGTGCAGTTTTCATACAGTAACTATGCAGACGATGTGTGCATCTTGTAATTTTTGTCGCAGTGGCATAGGCATATAGTGCACACTGCCTTCGAGGTATTTGAGTGCCCCCTAATCTCAAACTTCATGGTTAAAGCCATGCATTCCACGTCAGGCCCATGTAATAGCCACTTTCTGCTGGCAGTAACGGTAGCATATCTCTATTTTTATTCTCTTCATGACTCTTCCGCTGATGCTTTTTAATATGTCTAATTTTGGACTGAGGTCCCTCTATGTTTGCGCTGTCCTAAATTAGACGTTTCATGTAATTTAAGATTTTGTAGTACCTGGTTTTCAAGAAAATACAGAGGGTTGATTTGTTTAGCCACTTACTGCCTTTGTACGATTCGTGCAGGTGTGCTTTGTTTTATCTCACTGACAAGAACGACTGGGTTATTGGTATGTGTTGTGTGTAGTACTAATTAGGTCATTCTGTGCGCATGGTTTTACAGTTTTTTTTTTTAAATTTTTTTTCCGTTGCTTCGCGATGCTGAAACCGGAACTTGATGCATTCTCTCAAAGGCATCAGATACATGTTGGAGGGAGTGCAGCAGGAGAGGTGCGATGACTCCAACCGAATCTCTCAACTGCTGCGAGGTATTGTTCCGGACGTTTCAGTATGCGAGAGCGCGTGCACTGTGGGCTCCCTTCAGGACGAATTGTGGACGTAAAAAAACCAAGCGACCTGTCACGTTGGGTCGGTTAACGTATTGGTTGTGGAAGAAAGAAAAAAAAGCAAAACTCAGAGGGGCGCATGTTGCGAGGACATTGAAGCCTTGTCTTAGAAACTGCTGTGGTGGAATCATGAGAATAACACTTTAGTAAGCGACGACAAGGAGTTGTTTTGTCGCCTTCGATGGCTGCACCCGAGACGCTGCAGGCTCTTTTGCCGGCTAACCTCGACGACACCTCTGATGGTAACAACGATGTTTTCCTTGCACTGAAGAAATGCAGTGATCAGAAAGGAAGTGGCACAAACTGGACGAAGTGCCGGCTGCTCGAGAGGCCAGCCGTTTCTTAATATATGCCACATGTTAAACCTGTGGTGTGCAGTTCTCAGCGTGCAATGCACAATGTGTCCATTCGGCTAGCGAAAGCAAGAAGAGAACATGAGGTTTCACTTTACAAATTCTGGGTGCCTAATGTCATGCTCTCTTCTAAGCTTTGTTTTCTTTTTCTTTCTTCCATAGCAATAGCGTCCCCATTCTGAGCACAGGGTTTTGTTGGTTTTCTTTCTTGCTGCAGTGTCTGCAATCGGAATCTTTTTCTTGAACTACTGCCTGGTTCACCCAGTAGTGAGGCTAAATGCTCCAAGGCACCAGTGGAGCCATCAAAGCTCCACATTAGTTTTGAGCACCGGGGGTCCTTAATGTGAACGTAAATCTACACAAGCAAGACCTTTTGCAGTTCTTTTTGTTTTTCCATTAGGATGAAAACACTGCACATGGGAGTCGAACCTGTAACACTGTGTGCAACAAGACGAATTCCACAGTCACTGGACTGTCTTGGTACTGTACTTTGCAAGATTCTAAGTCGACCTGATTGTGGGTCAATCCTCCCAAAACACTGCAAGTCACTAGGTGAAACGACTGATGGTATAGTTTGGTTTCAATTGGTAACTCGAACTTTGTATGTCAGATTTCAACAAAATGGGTCGACTTGGAATCATGTAAGTACAATAGCGCATTATGGTTCAGAATGCAGGTTACTAATGCTGTAACTGAGTATATTGTGAAATGTTCAGGCCTTACAAACTGATTCAAGCTTTAAGCAACTTTATGAAGATCCAGAGAAGCTGCCACTGGGCAGGGCGGGAGGTGCAATATGCCACAGCATGATGCTAAGTCCATTTGGTACCCAAAGCAGTGTTTTGTCTGAGTACACAGCATGTCGCACTGCACACATTTTTCTCATCTACCACCTTGGGGGAGTCAAGTGGTGGTTCATTTTCTGCAGCACAAGTTTGTGGATTTTGTCAGCTGCACTCAAAAGCAATGGTGCAGTCTTCCTAATGGATGAGGATGCGGCTGTGAAAAGTCCTTCATTTTACCACAATATGCATGTTGACTTTGTCTTGCTTTTTGTGCACAAAAAGAAAACGCGCCTGTGTTCCAAAGGGAACCACACATATGAGAGAGAGAGGGGCTTTGAAAGTGTGTCCCCCTCCCTTTTTTGCATTCGTCCTGAAGGGAGCTTCACTGTGCTGCGGAAAGTTCTTATTGTTGCAGAATGCCAAGAGTGATTATTTAAGAGAAAAAAAAAAGTGTTCGACCTTGTTAATGTTGTCAGTTCTTCACTCACTCTGAGTTCCCCTCTCCCTACAGGATTCCCAAGTGGGGCAGCTGCATCGTTGATGGCAGGCAATTTCCCTCACCCATTCAGGGGTCAGTACTAGTCGTTTTCACGGCTAACCAAGAATGTAAGAGAACACTTTGCTCCTTCTTTCCGTTGTGCATGTGCATTCATTGGCTTTTATTTATTGCTTACATTATTCTCGAAGGGACACAAAATGCACGAGACATTTAGGCTGTGTTAGTAGTTACTGGGCCCCTCACCAGGCCACAGGGCAAATTTCGGTTATGCACTGGATGCGAAGTTCCCAACAGGGAGCATTCTGCTGTAAGAATTTTTCAAATCGGTCCTTAATTAGCAGAGATAAAAGATGTTTGAAGTGGCACGAAACCACGATTTCAGAAGAAGCAAGTCAGTACCAGTGTGACACCCTCACCACTTGCTGATACTGCGGTATGAGGTGTGCACCGTTGTGGTCACCTCATCTTGTCCTCTCCGAGGAGGCAGCTGCCGAAAGCGCTGCCTCAGTTTGTGATGCACTGACTGCACAGTGCGTGGCATCATCCACTCCATATTGGAGCAGTACACCCGTGAGAAGTGTAAACATCATTCAGTTTGAAAGTTGAGCTCTTGCTGCAGTGCAAAGCAATGTGGTTCTTGGATCACCAGTGTGCAAGTTCACAATGTGCGCTGTGCTTGTCTGCTCAATGTGGCCAGACCTGGTGGGGGGTCCTTTAAGCTTCTACAGCACTGCAAGGTAGTGCACTTGTCTATCCTTTTCATCGTGCATGGGCTTTTCTGCACCCTTAATGCATATTGAGTTTGCTGGTCAGCGTTGTGTTTTTCTTGTGACAAGCAGTTTAATCATACTTTGTGCTTATTGTGGTCTCCGATTGCAAAATCGTGAGGAATCAGTACTTTTACTTCTCTTGGTACCATCTGAACTAAAATTCAGCACAATTGTCTGTTACAAGGTGGGTAACCTGGCAAGCATAATTTCCTTGAGGAGACGTAATGGATGATGGTCTGGATATTGAACAATTTAGGTGCCCTTGCTTTTTATTAGAGCTGGGTGAATAGCAAAATCTTGAGAGCAAAGTGGATTTAAACATTCTTCTTAACAAAATTTTGTTATTTTAACATTGCCATGTAAATTACAGAGAAATGTACTGTTAAACACGGACAAAAAGAAAGCAAATTTATTGCACAGCTAGTTACTTTGTAAGCGATGTCCTTAGAAAGAGAACAAACAAGTCCTAAAGAACAGTCTACCAAGGCACTGTGCTGCACATGCGCGGGTTATCCTCACCGCAGCACATAAGTGTTAGCTTTGCCACATTACATGAGTGCTAGCGCCGCTTCAGTACACAAGTGTTGCATCACCTCAGTACATGAGTGGGAAACCACCACATTTACTTTGCCGCAATATGCGGGTGTTATGTGGCGAAGCGTACTACATGCAGGAATGGGTCACTTCTCATGAGATGTAGCATATTTTGCCCCGTAATTACAAACCTTGAATAGTCAAAATTAGGTGCAAAACAAAGTGAGTATTGAACACTATTCAAAAACTGTTCGAAAGATCGATTATTTTCACATGCCTACTTTTTACATTGAGAAGTAGGAAGTAGGCAGGAAGTGACGTTAACTTCATTAGGCACATCAGCTGGTAAAGCAAACAATACATTTTCACTGCAGCCATTCATAAACCTTGTTTTCTACGTTGAGGCATCATCAAGGCTGCCAAACTCAATGCCCACATCTTATTTCAGTTCAAATGAACAGCTGTGCGAATTATCCTACGTTTTTCCTTGTTAAACTGGGCATTCATATGGCCATAATAACTTGTTTCATTGCTTTCTTGCAAGGCTGAGGAGGTTCAGTGTTGAACTCTCATTCTCATTTCTGAAGTTGTGTAGACGTCAGGTTTAATGGTTTTAAGTTTAAAAAAAGGCACCGTTATTTGTAAAATGAAATGATCTGCAGTTGCGTGTCAGCATGCCTGATCCTGTGTTTCCTTTTCCTTCTTTTCCTCCCCCCTCCCCCTTTTCTTTTTTCCAGAGAAGTGAGCAACAAGTGAAAGGACCTTGTACAGTTTGGACAACAGGAATTAAAGCAAGCCTCCTTTGACAACTTGACAGCTTCTCAGCTTTCCAGCATTCGGCGCATCTCATTGGCCTCGCCTCATTCTCCCCCTCTTGCACAGAGCCTTCCTTCCCATTTTGCAAGATTTTTTTTTTCTTTACTTCTCTTGCACAAGGAAAAAAAAAATGGAACTGTAACGACATTACATTTTAAAATTCCATTCTGGGAAGGAGGTTTGAACCATGTTCATCGTGACGTATCCACTTTCTTAAAAAACGATCCCCTACTACTGCTGCCGCTTGTGGTCCTGTCGGTTGCTTTTTGTTCTTTTTTTTTTTAACTGCCGTGGTGTGGGGTGTGCAGGGTTCGGGGGTTGGGAGTTATCGCGACATAGGCACAGCCGCAAACTGCGGTTGTGTCAAAGATCGACGAGAAGTATTTTTATATCTTGGGGAAAGGAGGGAGGGTTTGTCGGGGCTGTCTGTTTCTTCGCTTCTTTAAGATGCTAAAAAAGAAGAGAGAGATCTTGTTGTCCTAGCTCGCCAGTCGTTTTTCTTCTTCTGTGCAAGTCTTTTCTTGTGTCTTGTTGGCGGCCAGAAAAAGTGCACCGTATCGTACTTTTTTTTTTGTCTCTCCTTTGCTTGTTCCCGCGCCCTGCTTCCTATGGAAAGTCGGCAGACGTGACCAGCTTTCATAGTTTTCTTTTTTAATTTTCTTTTTTGTAACATAAGAAGAAGACACTGTCATCATCTCAAAAATGGTGTGGTCTACTTTTTCTTTTTTTTTTTGGCACAAGAAGCACGATTTTTCTGTCAGTTGCAGCGATCAGCAGTTATTTTGCTGCCAAACACTGGGCATGTTTACACTGGGCATACTGCCTGATATAACCAGCTAAACTGCCGAGGCACATGTACGATTTATTTGTGCTTGTCAATTTCTCGGATGTTACGAAAGGAAGATGTGCATATTGATCAAAATTAGGGTCGTGTATCAACCAGTTGCTTTAAATGAGCTCAGTGTAGACCACAGAACATTTTTGAGCGTTTTTATTGTTTTTGCACAGCATTGCTGCTACTTTGCAGCGTTCTTTCGATGCTCATCGCCAGTAAAATTTTGCAGTGAAAGTATTTTTTCCCAAAGCTCATCGAAAACACCTCTCATTGTGATAATGAGGTATTATCAGTCCAGGCTCGTCTTCATTTTGGCGTATGCATACCGATTTATCCAAATTGTTTTGATTGCAATTTCATCACAAACTTCCTTATTGTGCCAGCATAGATATGAACCTCCCATAGGTGTGCAGGTGTTTCGTGTGCAAAAATTTGGTTTGGTACCTGTAGTGGCCATTCTTTCGTGTATAGTCGTCAAAAATAAAATCATCATTTCTATGAACTGTCTCGTTTTTCTTTACTTTTTGCTCTGGAAATACCCAGGAGCTGCAGCAGTAATTGTGGGCAGCCTGCCATATGGTGGGTGGTAGGGCGAGGGTGGACACTGAATTTTCATAGGACACTTTTGCGGGGATTAAAGGCAGGATAGCCTTATTAGCAGAGGGGAATTGTACGTGACAGCTACCTCCATGGCGAGTCAATTTCTGAAAGGCACCATGTATAATTGGCGTTTTCCAGCAATATTCCTGGTGGTCTTTGAAGAAGGTAGTGCTGGATTGAACCAGTGACACAAGAGTTGGACACTACACAGTTGGTGTCTGAGGCCTGTGCGTGAAGGGAACCACTATTGCTAGCCCTGAAAGAATTCCTTGTTTGAGACACTGAAAGGGAAACTCGATGGAAAATACTTTTTTTTTCAGAAGTACAGTTTCTCTTGTAAAGCATTGTTTCCCAAAGCATTTTCATAAAATGTGTTGTTAGGCTGCTAGCACCTCGGTGGCATGTTTCTTGCTCGGTGCTCCCGATTCGCCTCCGGATGTGATCTGTAAATGTTAAAAAAAAAAAAAAGCTCATCATACAAATATGAAGTCGTGTAAGGTAGATGTGAACGCAAGTAGAGGTAGGCGCGCACTCCATATATGTGGGCCGAAATGTACGCACACTTCTAAGGCTCGCTATAATGTCTCTTAGCACATCAGCAGGTGTCGTTGAAAGACGAGGTGCTCCGACAAGAACGGAGCGTACTTCGTTACCCATACCAGTTTCGCGCGACGATTTTCTAGCGCAATTGGCGCCTTTCCGCACTGTCCTAATCGTGATGGAGGAATTCGATCGCGATCGAAAGTGTAACCCTTTTGATATCTCATTGTTTATTAATAACGAAGCGAGTGGGCGAGCATTCGTTTGGACAAAGTATCCTTTGCCTTTGAGCAGATGAAGTATAATAGAAGAAATAGTACGGAGAAAGTCAAGCGCACCCGAAAATGTTGAAAAGCCTGACCGCCGGCTTTCTTTTGAGTTGGTCACGTTTGTTGTTATGTTGTTATGTGGGGTTTAACGTCCCAAAACCAGCTCTGATTATGAGAGACGCCGTAGTGGAGGGCTCCGGAAATTTTGACCACCTGGGGTTCTTTAACGTGCACTGACATCGCACAGCACACGGGCCTCAACATTTCGCCTCCATCGAAATGCAGCCGCCGCGGCCGGGATTCGATCCCGCGACCTTCGGATCTGCAGCCGAGTGCCATAACCACTAGACCACCGTGGCGGGGCTGGTCACAATCTTCTTGTCATTGTAAAGGCCAAATCCGCAGAACTTGTTTTAGAAGCAAAGAATGAAAGCAAAAAGCATGAACGCCGAAGCCAATGGCTACGTTTTCCTACTAAGTGCGGCCTTCAACGCTTGAGCCGAGTCAGTCCGCAGTATGAAGTATTTAACCGCTTAACCCGAGTGTGTCGTGCGTGAGGAGCTCATACGTGCACCAACAGCACAGAAGAATGCATCGAAAGTCGGGAACGACGAAACCGGTGAGCCGAGAAAGACTGCTATGGTGGTGTTAGGTAGCTTCGTGGATCCGGCAGGTTTCGGTTGCGGAAAAGCAACGCGCACAACGCGCATGCGCTCCTTATGTCCTGACGTCATATCCTGTCGGCGAAATATAAAACGAAAACTTCCTGTCCCGTGCAAATTTTTTTCTCTTCGCTGCACTTGGGTGGAGAGCTGCCGAGGAAGATCGTGTTTTTCCCCCTTCGCCAAGTCTTCACATCTCAACCAACCCCTTCCTCCAACGACCCCCAAAAATATGGCCAGCCAAAAAGCAACGTAAGTGCGCGAATTTCGTTCTCTGCAGCGAAAGGCTTCGCGATCGCCGGCACCGGCAACGCTACAAGTGCACGCACGCTTGGATGTATTTGCGTGTCTGAGAGTGTCGCGCGCGAGTTTTAGCGGTGGCGTGATGATCAAGTTTGAACGCCTGATGATCGCGTGCGTTGATCTAGCGAAGATGTTGAATTAACGCGGCGCAGTTGGAGATCGCGGGTACGTCGCCGATTTGAGTTCACGGCGCGCAGTTTGATTGCCATGGCCAACGCTTGTTTCGTGGTCATGGAAGCAACCGGCACTGGCAGGAACCGTCGGCTTCTGCCACCTACGCAACAGCGGTGCGAGACCGGACCGACAAGAGCTAGCGCGCATCTGCGGTGATATATGATACACGACGTAATGTATTATGATACGACGCTACGAGGAAGGAAGCTTCGATCAGGTGTGGCCAGGGGACCTAGCGGATTTCCTGCAGTCGCTAGTCGCACTGCTGAATGGTGTTGCTCCTCTGCTGTTGGCGTGCTGTTCGATCGCACGCAAGTCGTACGTACTTCACGTGTCACAGATGCAGTCGAATACGGGTAGCTTTTTATGGCTCGCTACCACGTTTTTTTTTTTTTTTTTTTTTCGTTTTTCAGCGTCGTCTCTCAATGTTGGACACGACAAGATCGATATGTACGTGGTGAATCGAACCGATACACATGTAGCGCTTTCGCAAGTAGTCGAGAATGCACGGACTTGTTCGCGATGTTCGTTTGCTTGCAACACGTATCTACATGATTGAAGGTCAAGGTGGGAGAGGTAGTGTTTCTAAAGCACTGATGGCGTCTTACGAGCTAAAAGTTCTGCTAGTGCGGCTGGTTTGCCATCGCCTACGTTAATTTGTCACTATGTCTCGGTTGCTTGTCAATAAAACTAAGCACTTAAATGGTGAACACAAGGATCTGTCTGTGCCACTGTTTCACTCTGAACGAACACGGGGCATTTATTCTTTATTTTTTTCGTCAAAAGTAACACACAAATCGTCTAAAACGTTTGGCATTCGCAGAGACCAATATAACAATTAATATCTTAAACGTAGCTTATTAACGTGAACCTTCACCAACGTTAACGTTGCTACACGCGTTGCACAAGTACACTGTGTGTCCCCTGACCATCCTTCTATGTTTCTCTCTCTCTCTCTCTCTCTTTTTTTTTACTTCACCTACATCAAGTTGCCAACATACGAACTAAGTCGCACCCAGACTGTAGTTATCGTGGATTTATTTATTTATTTATTTATTTATTTATTTATTTATTTATTTATTTATTTTCTGGCATTAACATCAGTACTGCGGCTGAGGTCACGCCGATCCCAAATCAAGCGGGCGCAGTAAAGGTGAACCGAATGCACGCCATTGTTTGCGGAGAGAAATCTGGAGTTTTAACGAAACCACGTAACGTGTAGGCGTATTTAGTTTTAAGAAGCGGGAAAAGTTTGCAGTCATAACACTGACTTTCTCATCTACTACGGTTCAATAGCCGTCCTTGATATATCGCGTGCTTCGCCTTGAAAGCTCGCTTCCCTGCACAGCCTACACCTACTTACGTGCGGCCCTCATCGACCACAAATTTCCTTAGTGCACCCTACGTCACACCTTTGGCTACAGCGCGTACAGCTCAATTTGTCTCGAAACGTTTTCTTTTTCTTCGTTTGGTCGGTTTTTCCTTTAATTCGTGTTGATACGAATGGCTTTCCAATGACGTAAAACCTCTGGGGAATACCGCTGTAGTTTTCACCGTCGTTTTTTTTTTTTTTTTTCGCTGCCTTTTATCAGCCTATGTACATTTTAGTCTTAAATGTGCAGCCTTATGCTCAGGGATCAACGCAATTAATTCTAGACACGCGCCTTATGACAAATATTTAAGCGCCCAGGCTAGACAAGCACGACGAGAAAGCAACGCATCGTGGACTTCTTCACCGTCCTTGTCTCGCTTTAGCGCCCAAAAAATTCACTGTGTTACGAGCGAGGCCTAACGTTTACTGTTGCATCTTCAGACATTTATCTACGGCTTCTGCTAAACGTATAAAGCTTCACCATTTAGTTTCTGCTAATCTCCTGCAATGACACGCAAGACACAGAAACCCACGAGTCTCTTGACCGGTTGCGAGGAATGCAGTAATCAAAAGCTTTTTTTTTTTTTTTTACTTCCATGTTCAACGACGTATACATCCAAGCTTGCTTATTCCCTCAGGCTAGCATCTCACAGAAACGGGAACTAAACAACCGCAGCGCACGACCTCGGCAATCGTCCGGCCCGCCATCACAGAGGCCACGTCCGGGGCTGATCGTCTGGTACAGACAAAACGAAAGGAACTCCGCAGAAGAGAGCATAGCCTCGCGCTGCCTTGGCTTGTGGTCCGGGGCGTCTCCCCTTACAGGATGTGGAAAAAAGAAACTTCCGTGTGTGCGCGTGCGTGTCCGTGTGAAGCGGAGCAACGCGCCGCCACGGCATTGACGTCGTCTGCTAGATATTGTCTCGTCTGCTGTATTTTCCCGCTTCCCTCCTTCTCCTAAGCCTAACCTTGGACGAAAACGTAGTACACATAATTGAGGAGGGCGCAGCTGGAGAGCGCGGACGGGCGTCGTCGACCACTAAACACTTAAGAATACACATGAATAAAAGAGAGAGGGAGACAGGAATTAAGCAGAGGGCGGCAGTTTTGTTCTGCTGGGCACACGGCGCATCGTTCCATTGTTCTTCCCTACACTCGCTGCTTGTGAAACACTCCTCCTTTACGTTGTCTTATCATGAACGAATTTAGTAACCCAGCGCGCGTTGTGCAGGTCCCTACTCGCTACATATGAAACACTGGTGCTTTCAGTTTCGCGTATTGTGCAGGTTGAAAGGGGGGGGGGGGGAGGCGTTAACACGTAGGTCTTGTCGTTCGTTCATGCATTTTTTTTTTTTGGCCTTGTTTAGCACTGGGCGACGTGTCTACGGTATTTATTAGAAGTCTCGATGCCGTGTACACTTCAGTCTATTGTTAAAGAGAACATCTAGTTAGCACTACAGAGCTACCTCGTGGGTAGGTGCCTTGAAAAATTGGCGGTTGATTTCTGGGCCATTATGTTGCAACTCGGCGATATTAAACAGGCAGACTTCTGGAAGAGCTTTAATTGTTCCGTTTGACAGCACGGATGGTGCATATTCCAGGCCCTTGTGGGAACTAGATTCGCAAAAAAAAAAAGTTTTGAAAAATAGTCTTTAGTTATTGAAACGAGCGGTGGAACAGTGGAATCCTTTTAAAATAGAAGTGCCATTCAGTTGTGATGGATACTTTCAACCTGCGGAATGGCGAGTGAATCAGTATAATAACAACAACAACAACAATAATAATGATAATAATGATAATAATAATAATAATAATAATAATAATAATAATAATAATAATAATAGTAATCTATGAAAGCGAGAGCTTCCGACGGGAACGGCTGTGCATTTGCAGCGAAATAAAATTGCGTCTTGCCATTTTCTGCGCTGCCCCTTGCAATTACTCATTCTTTAATTGTTTTTGCTTACTGGAGATGACGTGACAGCACATGGTTTTGATTACACTTTTGAAAACACCAGCATTATTGGTTATTTTTATATTGCGGTGCGCTATAATTACGTGTCACTCTTTTTTATTTTTCTGTTTGTTTCGCGCTTGAAAAGAGGCCTCGGAAATGCCGAAATAAAAAAGAACTACACGCGGTTTCCCTTGAAGTAAGGAGTCAGTCAGTCGATCAACGAAACAGCCATACTGTGCTTGACTGAAAACACGTGAAGTTCGCTTCACCTTGCGACGGCTCTTACTGCGGAGAAACCAGCCTCGACGAGCGCCTAGCATCCGGTCTGAACTTGAAAAGCACAAGCACGTGACCTTGAATTCGGCGGTGACTTCTCTGTCAGTTCTGAATCTGTTCTCAGCGTACGTGACCTATTGTGCGGCACTTTCCCTCTTTCTCTTTTCTTTTTTTTTTGCCGTCTTTTACAAGGAATATGATGTACAGCAAGCACTGGAAAACGCATAAAGCAGTGAACGACCAAAATGGTCTTTTTGGCAGTCACTCGGGTACTGTTGATTCATTTTTTTTTCTCTCTATCATGGTCCCACGACTCGGGAGACAGCGCTGCACCTACGAGTAGAGCTGATAGCCAGGCTTCTCCCGAGTGCATATGCACCCGCAAGTAGTTCTCCGGGTCGCCTTTATTTTGAGCGAAGGTAAATTCTTTTGAATCTCTAAACGTGTGTCTATCGACGTCTGATGGCCCTTTCATCCTCTCCTCGCCTGGTTTCCCCCCCCCCCCCCCCCCCGGCGTACTGGTTACAACATCGGTAACACCTCCCCCCCCCCCCCCTCGAAAAAAAAATCGAAATTCTGGAAATTCGCCTTACCCGTAGGCTTTCACAGACGACTCACCGTTGCTCGGATAGGTTGTAGTACGGCATATTCAGGTCCCACAGGCGTAGCAGGCGGTGTAAGCTTCTTTTGAATTCGTATAAGCGTGGCACGTACAACGAGCCTAGTTTTGTCTTCTTTGTGTACCAGAAACGGCAAGGCACAGATTGCTACAAGTTCGAAGTTTGTGGCAGTGTTGTCGCCACGCGAGCGTACGTCACTGGCGACAATTGACTTTTCGTCGTAACAAGCTGTACCGTTTTCGAAATGGCGTGCGTCACTGTATCACTCCGTCACGAGCACCTGTGCAAGTCTTCGATGTCACATTCCGGACATCGTCACCTTGATCGCAAGCTTTCGAAATTGCCGCGGCGCCAATCTCAGAGGCTCACTCCATAACCCGAGAAGCTCACAGGCCGCATCCGCATATCTGCTGCTGGGAGGAACGCGTCCGCGTCTCGGAGGCCTTGGCAGACTGCTTCAGTAGCGTAGTCGGGTCACAGATGGCGCAACGTTGGTTAGGGTCCTTGGTGCGGCGCTGGGGTGTGCATTCATGTGCAGACAGCGCTGGAATGTCATTTTCTGGAATGAGACCTTGGTGACGAGGAGGAAAATATGGCCAGAATGAGTGAAGGGTGGGCGAAGTGGCTTAGAATAGCGAAATGCAGTACTGCAGTGTTATCGTATTATCGTCGTTTGCTTTGCAGTCGTGCACGCACGTACGCATGCACGCACGCATACATACATACATACATACATACATACATACATACATACATACATACATACATACATACATACATACATTGTGTGAGTGTGAGACAACTCGCACACTACCCCTGCCGGCAAAAATGTCAATAATAATAATAATAATAATAATAATAATAATAATAATAATAATGATAATAATAATAAAGAGGGGTTAAGTTAGGAAAAGGACGTTAATTTCTACAGCGCCTGTCGGGAGCACGGCTCAGCGTACGTGGGGGTAGGGAAAAGGAATATGGAGAGGGGAGGAACGCCGTAATGGAGGGCACCGGAAATCTTTACCACCTAGGTTTGGGGGACGTCGGCCACGTTGACTTCATTCGCACTCGATGCAACCACCCAGTTGGTTGGTTGGCCCCTGGAAACTAGCGCGACCCACCCAGGGGGGATCGGCCATGAACCGAAAGGAGATTTGGGTTGGAAAAGAAACATTCGTAGACAAGACAAAAAGAAAAAAGCAAGAAAGAGGAGGATTCAGGACAATAAATTGAATAATTTGATAACCAAAATTGAGATGGGAAAAAAATGCTACCCTGCATAGGTTCAAGGAAGAGAAGAATAAAGGTTCAGGCGAAAATTGCATAAATTGCTTCTCACGTACTGCGATCAAGTTTTTATCTCCTTTTTTATTCTCCTACGGATGAAACGTGAACGGATTGTGAACCAGGGATGGCAGAGTTACTTCTAAAGATTAATTAAATTACACCACAAATTACGGCTGGCCGAAAGTAATGACATTACTATTACTTTTGAAAAAAGTAATTAAATTGCTTTGAAATCGCTTTAATAAAAGCTTGTTCATGCAGCGACTCATGCCCACTTTATTTACAGCACACATATATTGGAAGTAAGGAAAATTGAATGTGCCAAGGCTGGAAACGGACACCACAAAAGGGGAGATAAAAATCGAGCGCACCCCGCCGTGCACGGTGGTCTAGTGGCTATGGCACTCGGCTGCTGATCCGAAGGTCGCGGGATCGAATCCCGGTCGAGGCGGCTGCATTTCGATGGAGGCGAAATGTTGAAGCCCATGTGCTGTGCGGTGTCAGTGCACGTTAAAGAACCCCAGGTGGTCGAAATTTCCGGAGGCCTCCACTACGGCGTTTCTCATAATCATATTGCGTTTCTGGGACGTAAAGCCCCACAAATCATTGAAAGATTGTCTCTCCCTCTTTGTAGTGTCAGTTTCCACTTCTTGCGCGTTTCCTTACTTGAATGAACAAACTAGGCCCTCAAGACATCCTAATCAACTATATTGGAATTAGCACCCGAACTGTCGCGGCGACAACTTGTTCCTGTGTTTTTCTAACCTGTTCTAACCTGTTGGGCGGCAGGGGTACCACAGAAGGAAAGGCCCTCGCTCTTGGTGGAACACAGGCGTTTGAAACCTCCGCACATAGCCTCCTAAGCTCTGCATCATGTTGCCGAGCGGTCCGCCGGTCAGCCGAACATGGTGTCGCCGTCGGTCCCTCTTCTCTGGAGTTTCGGGAGTCGTGGCCTTGCAACAGCGTTTTGCAGGCTTCGAGTTTGGGTACTGCGCTGATTTTCTGAATTTAAGACGCGCCATTCCAATTGGCTTGTCCCCGTTATTTTTCTTTTCATGCAAGGGAAGCGGACACGTAATCGCATAATCAAAAGCGATTGGGAAATTAATGAATAATTATCTTGAGTTATCCGCTTGAAATAATTGATTACATTAATAAATTATCATCCCACAAAAGTATTTCATTACGCCACTCATTGCGGCAGAAGCAACTTACTGTACTCACATTACTGCCAAGTCTGTTGTAAACGCGCCTATAATCATATCTACCGGATTCGAGAGAGGGAAAGCTTTTATTGACCGTGTGGTCATCAATTATGGGAGCAAGCCTGCCAGGCCATGCCTGGCAGCGAGCTCCTCTGCTCTATGTTTCGAGAGATGCTCTGGATGGATCATGCAGCAGGCATGTGGGCGCCTTGTTTGCATTGTTTTAGTCGAGTTGTAACGAGAGTAACTAACGTCAACTGCATCTGTGACGATCGTTGGTGTCATGCGGACTATCATAATACCGATACCGTATAGCTTAGTCAAGTCGTAGTCTTGCACTGTAAACAAAAATTACCCGAGATGGGAGTAAATGGACCTGTCCTCTAGCGCATTCCCTGATGAGAGTTTAATATACTCCGGTCATGCGGAGTAAAAGATTTACTCCGCTTGACCGCAGCTGTATTTACATCCATCGAGGAGCTTTTGCGGGTAGCTATGGGAGTATTTGTTTACATCCATCGCGGAGCTCTTGCGGGTACCTATATGGGAGTTTATGTTTACATCAATGTATGAGCTTTTGCTGAAGCCAGCTAAGCCTAGGCGTGGTCCGGGACAATTTCTTGCATAGTTTTATTAATATTCGATCTACCTGGGTAAATTTGGTATCCTTTTGGTATTTTCTCCTTCCGGTCGATAGCCTTGACGTTTGCTTTCCGATAATCCTGGCTTGTCCGCATACAATCTTGATAATTTCGGAAGCCTAAAACCACGTCAACACTCGCTGGGCGGTGGTGCCCCAGCCACTTCGTAACAAAATATTTCCGATTCGCGCATCCCTGTGGTGGTCTGGTCGATGCGCGGCATTCGGCGTCTGGCTGGAGGAGCAGAGCGGTCATCAGTGGAAAGAGCCTTGACACGTTTACACAGAACACTGATCGGCCGTTGCAAACTCACTGCGCACTCAAGACTCGTTTAAAAAAACGAAGTGGCGCTTCACTTGGACGCACTAAGCACACGTGCGAGCACGCACAGATACAAATCCCACCGACGATTCGTCGAACCAAGCAATGCACTGGAGCATCACACGGAAGCACTAAACAGACGCGCGAGCTCAAGCGCGCATACACACACGCATCACACCGCCGCAAGAGCGTCGCAACCGAAGACGGCTGTTAAAAACTCCCATGTGGGGGTTGGGACCACGTGAACTGAAACTCCGTGTGGGTAGTATAATAAGGTCATGTCGTTTTTATACTCCGTCACTTAGCAATGGTGGTAAAATGATGTCATGCGCCGAATTCACTCCGCTATGACGGAGTAAATGGTTGGGGCATGGGAGTTTTTTCGGTTGACGCGCTGGTAAAAGCTCCCATCTCGGGTAATTTTTGTTTACAGTGTGCCTCATGAGGCCGTATTACACCGGATCCCTTACTTATTTCGTCATTGATATTTGTTGACTTTCCACTGTGACAGGTCTACCGACCGCAGTGAAATGCGCAGTTGAAGGAAGGGTTCAAACAAATTGGTAGCGTCCGAACGAGGCTACCAACCACCACGAATGAGTGGAATCATATGTAGCGACAAACTTCTCGGACGGAGAGCGGGGATAAGCATCGCGAGATCGTGTGGTCACGACTCACGAAGTGACACTGCAAGTTTAACGAATGAAGAGACAAATATGCCATATAGTACGGGTTTAATAAGACGTTCGAGCTAGCGGGAGTACCGCGCGCGAGCCGCGTTACTCCGGCCATCGTGATACTCGAGATGCCCTAATTATAAATCAACATTCGCGTCACTTCACGTGGCGCGAAACGCACCAGTCAGAAAACAGTTCTTCTGACTGCTTCTGGCTATTGCGGCCTATAAAACAGGCAGGCGAATGCCCGCTTTGTACCGAAGTGCCATGCTGCGTTGGTTGAAAGACCGGGACCACGGTTCCGTTCACCTCGTCTTCCCGCTGCCAGCGTCGCATTGGCGTAACTAGGCCATAGCCACAGCCCTGCAGAGACCTCCGCCGCCACCGCGATGTAATGGCAGATCTCGCAAGCCACGTTCCCGGGCGGGCCTCTTTCCTGGTCGACCACGGTTTCTTGTGCTTGGGCGAGCATGGTGGCGGTGACCGGCTTTCAGCGTCGTGGCGACGTTGTCTGGTGACCCTCGCGGTGCTGGTTACGCTCGTAGCGGAGGATGTGATGCCCGCTCGTGGTCGACGTCGTTTGGCCGAAGAGAGGCTTCACGTCCGGCCAGCGCCGTTGCCCAGAGGTGCGTCTTCCCGATGCGGCCGAAAAACGACGAACGACTCTGGGCGTATGCGATGCTGTCTTGTACCTCGGTTGGTATGGTATAGTTAAGGGGTCGTTGTAGGCACAGTGCGGCTTATTGGACAGCGAGTCTTGTTCTCTGCCTCCTTTCTCGAGACAGCTGTAGTCATCGCAGACGGAGCGCTTCTGCTTGTCGGTTGTTGTCGATATCTGCTTAACTCGGCACTTGCTGGACCGATGTGCCGTGCGGCTGCGTTGTGAGCGCCATATCTGGCGCTTTCTTCCGCTATGATAGCTTCTTTTCGCTCGGTTTGCCGCCGCGCGTCCTTGGCTTTGCAATTCCGCGGATTCCACAGGACAGGCGACTCCTCGAGCGCTTCCGGCAACGCCGCGTGACGGAACGGGTCTTGGCGACTGCTACTGTGCTAGGTGACGAGGTTATTGTCGCCTTCTACGCCTTCTTGGTCGTCTGCGGAAATGCGCTGACGTCAGTGGCCGGTGGGGGTTCTTTCGACATAGTCTTTCGAGAAGCCGTTGTGGCCACCTTCTGCGCTGTCGTCATATTCCACTTGTCCCTGGCCGCAGCCCGTCGCTTCGTCCGTCCAGCTGCACAGAGCGTCCTTTGCCGATGTCCCACGCCTAGGACGTCTTTAGGCGCTCGTGTGCTGGTCCGCGTACCCTTCATAATGTCTTCGAAGAACTTGTGCCTCGCCGGACGAGAGGCGTACATGGGGACAAATACAGACCGGCGGCCGATGTCGTTCTTCGGCGCCAAAGAACAGCGCGAGCGGAGCCTGTTGTTTGCTCTAGGGTGTTCTTTCTTGCTCACCTTCTTGCGACCTCTGGAGACGGCTCGTACTCGGGGGCCAATTGTCGCGAGCAGGCCTCGGTCCTTACGTCTTCTTTCCCGCAATGCTTTCAACGTCCTCGGGCCCCGCAAAAAGGGTTTTTGGTATCACTGGAGGTTCTCCTGGAGTGAGTGCTGTATGGAACCAAACTTCTTGCAGAGCAGCCAGGATGCGATCGTACGATTAGACTTGACAATCGAGTCAGAGAGGAACATTCGATCTGACATTCCAAAGCATGTCCTCGAGCCAACGGTGCTTCGAGCCCGGATGCTCGCGCTGATGCTACTGATGATGATACCTTATGCTTTTGGCATTCACTATAGCATCGGCCCACGATCCTGTGGCATGCATTCTGAATAAGTGATACGCAATAATAATGAATAAGGAAAATGATTACGTAGATAAATATATGGAAGCTTTGGTAAATCAAATGTCACGCGTGTAATAGTGATTAGCCTTTTGGTTGTATATGAACAAACTTAAAAAAGTGACAGTTTATTTAGCTAACGATAACGAGAGCACAGGCGAAAGCCTCTGCATTCACGAGACGCTATTAAACTTACCTTCATTAACTCACCGTAATTCTCGTAAATTCGCTGCAATTCACTTGACTTCACATTTGATTGGCTTGCATTTATGCTGATTAATCCTTAATTCGTCTCAATTCGTCATTGACTCATATTAATTTTCATCATTTCACTTTCTAAATGTTTAATTCGCATTTATTGAGTTGAGTTCTTCGTTTGCTCACGTTGATTGATTCAGCTTGCCTGTCACGCCAGATCAGCTCCGTGTAACTGTCCCATGTGTCTCGTCGTCCCTTAGGCTGTGCTTTGTTTTCACATTTCTGTGTCAAAACGACGACGACGACGACACAATCGTCTGATTCGATAACCCTTTATCAATCACTATTTTTAAACTATACCTGGCTCTTGGCCGATTCCCCGAAGTATCTGTTCGCAATCATTTTGGTCTAAACCTCTTACATCGATCACTATAGTCTTATATTTTCTTTTTGTGACTTTGCTATTATCCACATCAGCAGGAAGATAGTCATTTAACGTCATATTTAAAAGAAGGTAACGACAGCGATATTCCCAATTATTGAATATTGAAAGCAATAGGGGTGCCAAATATTCGAAGATTTTCGAATATGGAATCTATATGGAATCTAAACACGTTCGTTCGTACAAAATGCAGCCTGATGACAGTGTTTAGGTACTATTAATTTCGAAGCTAAGCTTGTATTAGTCCCTAGGGCGAACACGGACGTCGCGGCGGTCGCGTCGATGTGACGTCACGTCAAGGACTATCCACCCTAGCCTGCGCGGCCGCCTAGGCGGCTGTGTTCCAGCCAGGCGCGAAGCCGTGCCCCGCCTCATGGTGGCAGATAACAGTTGTTTCATATCTTTTTGTACCGCAATGTCTGTTTGACCGTACTTGAACCATCATACTTGAATCGCAACTTGTATATGTTCCTTTGCCCCGGTTCCTTTGCCCGGTTCCTTGGTGGCAGATAACAGTTGTTTCATATCTTTTTGTACCGCAATGTCTGTTTCACCGTACTTGAATAATCATACTTGAATCGCAACTTGTATCTGTTGGATACACCCGGTTCCTTTGCCCCAGTTCCTTTTCCCGGTTCGTTTGCGATGCGGTGGTTTTTATATACAACTCATTTCCGCGATAAAGGTTTCACAAGGTAAAAGCACGTGCAAGCTTTGAAAACAATCCAGAACTAAATAACCTGAAGGAACGTAGGATACTATAATTAGGGAAGGTCAAAAATTAACTGTCACCTAAACAGAAGCTTCAGTTTCGGAAAGGTGCTGCTTAATCATAACTGCAGAACATCTCGCGACATGTTGAAAATTTTAGCTTTCAACGCATTGTCCAACAAATCGTTCCTACATAAATATTTCAGCTAAATCATTATGTCTTTACAGAATTCGCTTGGACTGTGGAATGGATGTGTGTTCCGAACAGTACAAATAAAATAAGGGAATTTTCAGTGCAGACTAGCTACATTGCGAATTTTCTTGCAATATGAGTTAAGAGTTGCTGTATATGCTCCCGTAGGGAGCATATGCAGCCCAGGAGAACTTATACAGTAACTCGAATATGAGTGAGCCTCTTTCGCCCTCTGTGGAGTGGCGGAAGAAACTAATGTATACTAGTTTCTTCCGCCACGTCATAGAGGGCGCATTGGAAGGGAAAGTTTGTTGCTGTCGCTGGGGTTTGAAATCGGGCCCTTACCCTCCAACGCCGGGAGAGTAAGGGCCCAATGAATTACCTTGTGATGATGGGAGCAGAGCCCTATGTATTCCATCAGCATCACGGGTGGGATGCTTCCATACTATAGAGGTACGTTGCGATGGCTGTTCTCACATCCGCATTCATACGTATTGATGTGAGTGTAGTACCTCATAATCATATTGTGCTCTTAGCACGTAAGACCCCAGTTACCGTTGAATTTGCGCATGGCGCACATACTCTTCTGTAGTTATAGTCCCTTTTGAGACGAAAACTCCCTTTCAGGGGCTAACTGTGCAGTTACTCTCGTTTTACTCGCAGTATACGAGTTTGTATTGTAGACGGTTCTCTATATAGTCCAGGAAATTGTCTAAGTATATGTACAAGGCGAGCACATGCTTATTGTCAGGATCTCTTTCCCGCTTAACCGTACTATTTGCGACGTAGTCCGAGCATATACAGTGCATAGACGTGAACGCGTGCGCGCACTTTCGCGACTTGGTAATTCTATATGATTGAAAGGGCTCCGGCCTTCACGATCTCGCAACGACACGCAAAGCACGCAATCGAGGGACGGCAGGCAGCGCCCGGTGTATGTACGACGTTTCCACGTTTGACGGTCGGGTGATGCGATTCAAGGCCGTCGGCACGCCCGCGCAAGCGTTGCAAAACTTCTTCGGCGTGTGCGTGCTTTGCTCTTTGCGCATACACTTGCCCCGAATTCTTTTGATGATAAGGGTGCGAAAGACAAAGATAATACTTAGTAGTCGGCAATTAAGAGAACAAGAATTAATGATCGGCAACCGACCCTCGAGGGTACATGCAGGAGTATGTATATCAAGGTGAGTAGCCAACACGGAAGCCCACTCACGAAAATGACATATTCATAGAAGAGTAAGGATTGGCTGAAGCGCATGCGACTGGTGTTGCAGAATCAACCGGTAACTTGCAGCTGTCCCTAAAAAAAAACTGCCGCCCCCCACGCTGGGAGCAGAGAGCGCGAGAGGAGCATAGTACAAGGGAGCGACTGCCGCCGCCGCCGACGTGTGAAAGGGAGGACGGCTAAACAGCTCCACTACTGTGAAACCTGAGAAAGTGCGTAGCGCGGGCAACCCAGCGATTCTCGTTGTAAGCCGGAGGAGCGCCGTGGGAGGAGAAATCGGATGCTCGGCGAGACGGTGGCGCCCTCTCTTGAGCGTTGCGGGTGTTGGCGGGAAGCGTGAGCACGCGACAGAAAGAGGCGACGGTCGTCGACAAGGCGAGCCCCTAATTCGCTACGCACTTTAAAACGTATACGTTTATCGCGCGGTGCCTGTATACTAACATATGGGACAAACTTGGAGAATAACCGTGAAACTTGAGAAGTTATAGGGACTAGGCGGCGTGCGATGGAAGGGAAAATGGTAGGTGTGACGTGAACCTTTTACCTGCCGGAGTTCGAAAATTAGAACAAGTTAATATTACCATTAACCGCGAAGCTGTTTAGGGGCTAGCGATGTCCGCCGTTACTGGATGTCACGCAAGAAGGCAACACGGAAGTGCTCAAGAAGAAAAAGACGCCCCGCAGAGGTGGTCTAGTGGCTATGGCACTCGGCTGCTGATCCGAAGGTCGCGAGTTCGAATCTCGTCCGCGGCGGCTGCGTTTCCATGGAGGCGAAATGTTGAGGCCCGTGTACTGTACGATGTCAGTGCACTTCAAAGAACCCCAGGGGCCAGGTGGTCGAAATTTCCGGAGCCCTCCGCTGCGGCGTCTCTCATAATCATATCGAGCTTTTGGGACGTTAAACACCAGAAATCGATCAATTGGTAGGTGCACGAACGAGCGCACGAAAGGAAAACGCAGGGAGCGCGGCGCCACCTTGAAGTTGCCGCCCCGATCACTGTGATGGCATGGGTTTTGACGGAGTCTGCTGGGACTTCCATAATTCTTTAGTCGGTAGAAGAAAAAAAAAAATCAAATACATCGTCCTCTGGAGAGGCTAGAGACAAGGCAGCTTGCAAGTTTCAAGAGAATTTTAGGGGGCCAACGTTGCCAATGGATGAAAAAGAAAAGCCCCTTGGACTTCGTGACGTTATGCCGATATCCCGACGAAAAATTGAGAAATGATACGTTGAGCTTCTTTTTCTCTTCTGTGAACACAACTAGGCTAGCTAAATTAAGGACAGTCAGGCTTTCCAAGAACACTTTATCAAATCGAAGTAAATCCGTTGTTTGACTTTACTTTCCCTTTAGCAGACAGGAAATCAGGAGAGTAGATAAGAGAATTGGTGTGTGCGATGTTCTACGATTACATTGATAGAAAAAGACAAGGACCTGGCTGGGGCACGTAACGCGTAGGGCATTAGGTAAGCGGTGATACGAACATTTGGATTAATACCAATTAGGGGAGGGACACACAGCTGAGGACAGTAGAAGGTTAAGTGGGGTTATGGAGTTAAGAAATTTGCAGCTATAAGACGGGGAATCAGCTAGCTCAGGGCAAGGTAAACTGGGGGTCATTGGGAGAGGGCTTTGTCCTGAAGTGCACATAAAAACAAGGCTGATGATTATTATTGAACAGCTACCCTTGCCAGCTCTGGTTCTGCTACTGCTTTCGGCACTATCCCTGCATATAACACATTTGTGGTTCAGGCAGGGCACTTTGCTCTTTTATAAGCGCAATACCATCTTCCCATGTCAACCTTCTCTTCAGCGCAAACAGCCCGAATGGCGGCTCTCAACACCTTCATGCATGTCGCCATATACGGCGGCTGCTGATGGTCTCGTCAATTCCTTTGATTGATTGATTTGTGGGGCTTAATGTCCCAAAACCAGCTCTGATTATGACAGACGCCGTAGTGGAGGTCTCCGGAAATTTCGACCACCTGGGGGACTGACATCGCACAGCACACGGGCCTCAACAATTCGCTTCCATCGAAATGCAGCCGCCGCGGCCGGGATTCGATCCCGCGACCTTCGGATCAGCAGCCGAGTGCCATAACCGATAGACCACCGTGGCGGGGCATCAATTCCTTTCCTTCGCTCCTTGTGTCAGCGCCGAGTTTTACGCATCACCACGTGCCGCATCATTATAGATACGTGCCCAATGTGAAGTATTCCTCTCGCGAACCTTGTCCATATCCACTGCTTCGCCGGTTGGGCTTCCGTTCCACATTCATCTATTTGGCCCCAAACCGAGGCTGTACTACATAACCGTTCCGGGCTCTCCAAAGGAGACTCCTTGCAAACGGCAAATTATACTCGAGATGACTCCCACGGGACGCGTGGCGCTCTTTAGCTTTTGTGCTGAATGGAACGTGATACAGAAAGTCAAAGGAAAAAAAAAAAGCAATACAGGAACTACAGTACTAGAGAAATTCGCCAACTTTCACTGCCCCCTCCCCCCCTTTTTTTCCGTTCTACTCTTATACTTTCCCCCTTCACGACGTTTCGGGCTTCTTTTCCGGCAGCTCACGCACTGACACCGGTAGCTAGCACGGTGCCTGGTCGGCATTCCATGTAGTACCGGATGGATGCACGTCCCGTCGACGTGTGCAGCGCACGCGCGCGCTCACTTCGGCGTTAGGCTTAGCGCGTGACGCGCTGACCGAGAGGACGAGCGAATTGCTCTTTCTCTGCCCGGCTTTATTTCCGCCAGGGAAATAAAGAAAGTAGTGTCGGTGTGACGGAAGATGAGGGGGGGGGGGGTCGACTTGGTTGCCCCCTTCGTGTTTCTGTGGAAGCTGTGAGGGGCCGCAGCTGCCGTCAGCGGCTGCTGCGGACACGATTGTTTCGTCACGCCTCCTCGTTAAAAAAAAAAAAAAAAAAACTGTTGTCTCTCCTCCGGTAACTGCGTAGCCAACTCGCTGTCATGCTCTCATCTCTCTTGTGTCTTATTATTATTCTTTTTTATCCCGCTAGACTGAGTGTTGCAGCAGCGTCTCGGGCCTCCTGTACCGGGTTTGTGTGTCTGTGTGCCGACGACGGTTTGCGTTCTCGTTTAAACTTTCACTTCTTAATCTTCGCTCTCTCACACATTGCAAGATCTCAGGCCGCGCATTGCAAAGCGGTGAGGTCCGGTAGTAGTCTGAGGAGGTTAGGAAAGAGAAAGGAGGGGGAAGAAGCCGAAAGGGCACAACACTTCCGCGGCGTTAGCACGCGCGCGGACACCCTAGAAACGGGTTCCGCATTTTATTGTTTTTTTCGCACAGCCCTTTTTTCTTTCTCCGTTTTTTGCGTCGTGCAGCGCGGCCAGTGGTGGCTTGCTTTTGCGGCCGGCGCGCCGCGTTTAATTTTGCCTCGCGGACCGCTGCACCGCGCGTTATTACGCCGCTGGAGGAGTCGGCCGTTGCACGTCTGTCTCGGGTCGCGGTGTCGTCTGCTTCGCCTTTGACAGACGACAACACCGCAGTGCTGGCGAGCGCGCGTTGTGTTTCTTCTCTCTTCTACACACCAACGAGTGCAAAGGGCCAGTGGCGCGTATGCCGTGGAAGCGTGGTTGCAGGCGGTAACCATCACCACCACCACTTCACCTCCCCCTTCGCCTGCTCCTATCTGCGCGCCCCAATCTACACTGGAGAGCTCTGTCGCCGTTGTGTCAGTGCGCACGCTTTCTCTTCGAGGTTGTGTTCCTTTGCCTTCCGTGATCCTGGTGAGCACAGTTCGTCGTCATAGCGACACAGCAGCGACTACTTATCTCCTACTCAGATTACTTTTCTGGTTTTGAATCTACTGAGAACAAGAAAGGAGTACGCCCCCTTCCTTCGGTTACCGACAGGGGCGCCACATCACTGGAGTGGCCACTGACAAGCTTCATCTACGACTACCACGTCGAAGGCTTGCCGAGTGTCGCCGCCCCCAGTCAGGCCTGGTATAGCCCCAAAGCGGGCTACTCCTCCCGCGAACCCTCTGCAGGCAACGGCACTGTCCGCTGCGCCATTCGTTCAGAGGGTGGGCCAGCATCTGGAAGTTTTTTTATTGAAACAAGTGTGACTTCGAACGGGGGCCTTTTGGAATAAGCGAGAAGTTCGTAGGAGTAGCCAGTCCTTGGGTTACCGCTCGCCGTCCTTTCCCGACTGCCGAAGTTCGACGAAGCACCTTCGGCCGTGCGGTGTTGGTCTGACGTCAATCGGCAGTGGTGGAGTGTCCCGGTCCAGGCAGAGAAGTCGACGTTTCCGTTGTTGACTGACCGTCTCGACTTGAGCGAAAAAAAGAAGAAAAACTGACGTGCCGGATCCCGTACGGCGTTGCGAGCGTCTGCTGCGCGCAGTTTCCGTTGCCTTAGCCGCCGTGTTAGTCACACAGCCCGCCGGCTGACCCGTCGGCTTCTGTTGGTTTTTACGCGCGTCTCCTTCTGTACGGTCAGACATGGGAGCCGGACTATGCAGCCGCTCAGCCAAATGGCAGCCTGGAAAAGAGTGAGTGTTCGTTGGTGCCTTCTCACTGCTCATTTCTTTTTGAGTTGATTGATTTTGATTCGTTTATTGTGAATGACGTTATTACGCCGCGAATAGTTTGGTGAGGACCCCCTGTCCTTACAGTTCTTGCTGGACTTGCCACAGCGAAGTGATACTTCGAAGGTTTGCCTTTCAGGTAATCCCGAAATAGGCTGTTACCACCGCGGTGTAACTTTTAAGTGTTCGAACTTAGAGCCTAAAGTTTGAGCTTAAGGTAGCGAGTTCGATTACCGGGCACAGCAGACGCTTTCCGATGCAGGGAACCAAATGCTTGTGTAATGGCTTCGGTACACGTTAAGAGAACCGCAGGTGGTTAAAGCATGGTTCGGATAGCTCTACTGCGGTGCGTTGTTCCACGTAAACCACTCTGTCCTTGTCTCTTTTATGAGAAATACTTGTAGGGCCCATGAAACGCGAATAGTGACCATCTGCGACAACCCGAAATATGTCATACGAAACGACACAATTCAGTAAAAAGCAGTTGAGTAATCACGGGTGATTAAAAATACAAAAAAGCTTAATTAGAAGTAGTTCGAGAGGCCCAATAAAGTAAGAGTAATCCAAGGAACTCGGGGTATGCAGGGGTAATTACGAGTACTGACATGTTGCTTAATTGGGAGTGATTCAAGAGACCCAAAGCACAATCAAGACCAATTCACGAGATCCAAAAGGTAATAGTAGCTCAAGGTACTCCGAGTAAGTAAAGGTAACTACATGCAATTTGATTATGCCTAAGGGCGAGCTTTCGAAGTAAAAATAAATTACGAGTAATTCAACGGACCCATTGCTTAATTAGATGTAATTAAAGGGACTCATTAGGTAGCGGTATAATTACGAGTAGTTCATATGACCCACGCACTAATTCGATGAAGAATCATCGTGGGAATTCGCGAAGACTTTTAGCCGTCAACTCGTCATAGCACACGACAAGAGACCCTGGATTTTTTTACTGTTCCGTTCTCGTGGTTTGGCGCTGTAAATTTCGATGTGAATTCTGCCCAACACTGTCCCTTTCGATCGTAATCCACCATACGTATTTGGGAAGGCCAGCTGCACGATTTATCTTCTCGCGTGTATAAGTGCGTGTTCAAAACTGCTGCACCACCTATACTTATATGCACACTATTCGTGCCACGCCTCGCGTAGCTAGGTCAGCTTTTCCTTTCCTTTGCGAAGGAAACGAGTGAGTTGAGTGACGCCCAATGAATTATCGATTGCCGTTGTCCGTTTATCGGTGGCCTTCGCAGTTATTGGTTTTCAGCGCCGATCAGGTTGTGAACGGCTTGGCGGGTCACGGCCTTGGGCGGCTTCTTTTCTTTCTTTTCGTTTTTGTCCTTCTAACCTGCGCGATTCGTTGTTCTGCAGGATTAAGTGTCAAAACCCCGGTATGATTATTCTGCTGGTTTAAGTGTCGAAACCTCTGTATAAGTTGATTAAGTACTTGAGCCTTTATTAGTAAATTACGCTCGTACAACAGCAAGGATTGACACTTGATACGGCGTATATTTGTGGAAGTGTCTTATATATGCAACTTCCTAATTTCCGTTCGCAGGAAATTGACGCCATACGTCGACCCGTAGACCGCTGTCGTTGCACGTATATGCAACGAAAAGCAGCCACGAAAGTGCGTATATATATACTAACAGGATGTCGCATTTCGAGCCGCGACGAGGAATGGTTGTTTTACCTTTTAACGCATTTAAGCTCGAACTTGACGTGGTGGTTAACTGAATTGTCGATGTAGTGCGTGGAGGGTTTGTCAGCATTGCGTTGGTTGAACAGAACCGTTTTTGTCACTCTTAGCAATAATCGACACAGCGTGGCGAGGTGACCGATAGCGAGCTACGCGCTTCAGAGCTGTCGCAGTGTATAACTTTATGTCCATTATGGCATCTATTTTTTAGGCACATTGCAGCCATACATCTACCATCCGCCATTAATTTTTCGGCATCATGTCATGATCCTCACCGCATGCGTGGCGCCGCTGGTCGTACGTACATCCGGTCCTTGCGCCAATGAGCACATCATGTTGGAGATGTATACATACATGCTATGCCAGGCTCTTCCATTGGCGTTTACCTCCTCTCCGGACACGCACATAACGCTTACCCACAAAACGTAGTATGTCCTTGTAGTATTAGTTCACCCTCCATTTCCATCGTCCACTAAGATTCTCGATTATGGTGCTTATCTTGCGGCCGCTTACTTTTCATTTTTAATGCTCTAAGGAAAACCGGTCTCTCGTTCAAAACCACCGGCAAATAAGTACGCGAAATTATGATTCCTCTACTCCTAAGTATAAGTTTGGCCCATTGCGATATGTACATACAAATATACTCATGTGTGTGTAGTGCAGCACAACAAACAGCAGCTGGCTCAGGGTCGACGTACTCTGAAGAGCACGAGCAGCTTGCGAGTTTCAACATATGCGGCTGGCCATGCCCTGATGCGTTATCTCGCACCAAGCGAGTAGTATAGCTATAGACTCAAATATTGTTTACGTGGCCCCGACGGGCACCTGTCGAGCACTACAGTGTGCAGCCATCTTTGTGTCACTCACCTTATGGAGCTATTTTGCGTTTCTCTGTTAGTGGCGGGGATACAGTGTATAGATCCAAGATGTCGCTAAGATGCGATAAGTGTAACTGTTTACCGAGTGACTGAGGAAGTTTACATTTCTTGTCCTGAGTACACGTGAGTACAGGTGTAGCTCGCACGACTTCGCATTCGTAAATAACCGAGCACGAACAATCGGCTGGGCGTTAATGACATCTTTGTAGAAATCAAGAAGAAATGGGCGTGGGCAGTGGCGTGCAGTTAGAAGTCGAAACAACCGTTCTCCATGAAAGGTAACTGAGTAGATCCCTACACAAGGCAAAACGTGGCAGGGGTCGGCAAAAGGTCAGGTGGGCAGATGAGATCTAGAAGTTTGCGGGAATAACGTGGCCACAGGTGGCACGCAGGACTGGAATAATCGGAGACCTGTAGGAGAAGTGTTTGCCCTGCAGTGGTGACTATTATCATCACGATTATGATCATGAACAATCGGCTGGCATGTCTTACTGCGTGGACATAGGAACCGCTTTCTTCGCGAAAATATCCAACTTGCTCAAACAGGCGTCGTTTTGCTGTGCGCGGAGCTATTTATCACGGAGCTATTCTTTCTTTGTTGCTATTTTTTTCGTTCTTTTTTTATGTAGTAGAGACTGCAGGAAGTCGCGCTATAGCTGCTATAGCGATTCATCCTGGAAGGACTGCGTGCAAAGCGAACGAAAAAAAATTACAGCATATCCACGGAGTGAATGATGATGAGTGGGCGAAGCTCGGGAGGTTCATCGTAGATCGTGCCGAGTTCCGGATTAATTTAGTTAACGCGCACGCTACGAATCCTTATGGTTCAACCAACGTTACTAGAACATGGGTTCAACTATGCACAAGTGAAATCTCCTACCGGCACTTCATTGCAAGTCAAGATCCAGTGCATATATATATATATATATATATATATATATATATATATATATATATATATATATATATGTATGTATGTATGTATGTATGTATGTATGTATGTATGTATGTATGTATGTATGTATGGGTAGGTGGGTGGGTGGCCGGTGAACGGTTCTCCAACGCGAGCAGTCGGTATTTCTCAATCAAGAAACTCGCTAGGAGACGCTGCCTGCGCCAACGTTGTCTCTCGCGGGTGAGGGCGCGTTCTCCTTCTTTGCGAGCTGGTAGCGCGTTCATCTAAGAAAGAGCGTTTCCATAGTCAACGCGCGTCTTTCGCTCTCTCTCTCTCTCTCTGTCTCTCTCACAAGACAGCAGATGGAAGAGTGAGAGAGAGAGAGGCACGCGCCAAGGGCGAGCGCGTGCCTCCCGGCACGCCGGTTACGCCTGACGCCTGACGCAGGACAAGGTTAGAGTAAGAGGAGCTTCGCCCCTAAAAAAAAAGCGGAATCGGACATCACAAGCGCCGAGTCTGTGTTGTCCGTGCGGTTCTCTTTCCTTGTGCCCATATTTGTTCCCCTTGCCTTGTATTTGTTGTGTAAGTTTGCTGGTTTATTAGTGCTCGCGTATTGTGTACGCCATTTCAGGTGAATAATAATAATAATAATAATAATAATAATAATAATAATAATAATAATAATAATAATAATAATAATAATAATAATAATAATAAACTTGTGTCCACTACAGAACGAACGCTTCTTACGGCGATCTCCTTTCTGCCCTGTCCTGCGCAAGTCGATTCCTCCTTATGCCTGCAAATTAAAGAAAGAATTCGACCCCCCTTCCCCCCCTCCGCCCCCCTTTTTGTTCCATCCTTCTCTCGTGCACGGCCACGCTTGCCCTGTCTATCCATTCCGTCGATCAAATTGACCATCGGTCTTCTGTTATCCGTGTCTGTTTTTGGATCCACGAACCACGTAGGCTTGCAAATTAAGTCACTTACAATGTACTACGTTGATATGAGTATGTCTTCAAGAAGAGTACTAGCATTCCATAGCGGCTTTAATTGTGACGGGGGAATTAATCATGGCAGATGGGGAGAGGGAGAATTAGTATATGGTATAATTTATAACATAATGTTATTGACGCATGCAATGATCTGCGAAATTGACAGAAAATGAATTTTTTTATGTTACTGAACTAGACGGATGCTGGAAAGAAGTTAGAAGACACACATAAAAACAGCAAGAATTTGCATACTACAACAGCTAGCAGTAAAATAAAGAAGCATTGCGTAACGCGAAGGCGACACCAATAAGTTCAGCTGAATTGAAACTATTGTTCGGCTTCTTTATATGAAATCGTCGCCTGCGGACCAAATTGTTTATCACATGACTACGTTTGAGCGTCTTGACAATATCCTTGACCTTCAAATGGACTCTATCATGACGTTCCGGTACTCTTTGCGCTTTAGGATATGCTCGACGGTCGCTTCGAACGTCGGAACAGATAATAAAAAAAAATAAAGTGCAGCTCAGTCAGTTTTTGGCAGCAGCGTCATTAGCGGCGCGCGGTGGGGATTGAGGTCGGAGAGTGGAGTGCATGGTCTCGGCTTCCGGGAACATCAGCGCGGAAATGACGGGAAGCACTATTTTCTTCTTCTTCTTGACCACTTCGCTCTAAACTTCTTCGGCCTTCCGACAAAAGATAGAGGGCGAGGAGCGAAAATTATGTCGCCTCGCATCTCCCATCTCGCGAGAACCGAAAACAGCACACGGGGGTGATCGCTTTTGGAAGTCGCGGATCCTGTTACCCCGACCGGTATATGGTAGGTGTGCGCGCAAAATTTTTTAGTAGTATACTTTGCTGCTGGTCATTTATTGGTGAAGATAGCGGGGCAAAGTAAAGGGATTCCGCAATTTTTTTTTCTTTTTTTTGTGCACGTGTGTAGGATAGCGAACCGGAAGCTCTTCTGCAGAAGGTCAGCAAAGGCGCGAGGAGGACATACAAGCTGCATGTCCTCCCTGTGCCTTTGCTGTACTTGCTTTTATGCGCGAAGCGTATGTGCGACTGATTTCCGGCGATTTTTGCTCATGCACTTCCATTAGGAATACACGGAGCACGGCAATCTCGTATACGAATATATTTCGATGTATATAATAGTATATGCAGGATAAGGAAGCAAACTCCGGCCGCGGTGGTCGTACTTCGATGGAGGCGAAATGCTGATACCCATGTGCTTCGATCCCTCCACATTACGGCGTGCTTCACCAACATGGCGTGGCTTTAGCCCCGTAAAACCTTTAGATATTTACTAATTACGTCAGACATGCTTTGTTTCTGCAGTTTGACTGTCTTTTTTTTGTGATTTATTCCTGTAAAAATACATGTGTACAATTAGCTTGGGTTTTTGAGGGCAGTCTTCATCTCATTCATCTCAAGTTTTACTTTATAATTTTTGACGATTTAGCCGAAGTCGCGCATGCCCGGTGTTTCCTTCCGCGTTGTCGTCGCTATCGCCGACAGGCTTTACTTTTCGCGTCACCCACGGCATACGTGCAAAGGCGCGCGTAACCCATTTCACCGCGGCCGGATTTGACCGCAGGCCTTTTTCCTTTTTTTTTTTTTTTGCTCGCGCTGTGTTTCGCGGCCAAATTGGAGCGGCTACTCAACGTTTTCGAGTTTTTGCTTTGCTCACTGATCCGTGTAAACACGCGTGCCAGCTATAGGTCTCGTATGTCCTGTTGGCTTCACCTGTCGAAGGTGTGTGTGTGTGTGTGTGTGTGTGTGTGTGTGTGTGTGTGTGTGTGTGTGTGTGTGTGTGTGTGTGTGGCGCAGGGAAGGGGGAGGGGGGTGTCTATTACTCTACGGTGTCCGTTTTGTATTTCCAGCCTTCCTCCACTGTCACTCATGCGTAACTAGCTAAAAGTGTTCTCCAGACTGCACACCCTTTATGGACAGCTTGCTGCGATAGCTTAAGTTATTTATACCCGCGATAGCTAAACTTGCCTCACCAAACGATTTGCGTGTACAACAGAGTTTGGCCAGATCAACGCGTGCAACTTTTTTTTTTTTTTTTTGCTTGTCTGATATGCAAAGAGGCGCGAACGCGTATTTATTGCGTTTTGTTCACTGTACCGCGCCTTGTTCGCCTCTAAATTTTTTTTTCTGTAATCCTGTTAATCGCACTGGTTTTCTTGCGTATCTAAAGCGGCAAAGCGGGCGTATTTGTTTGTATGTATAGTGCCAAAAGCGGAATTCCTTTTATTTTTTTCGCGAAGCGTAGCGAAACACGGGATCCCAGGCCGATAGAATGTATACATTAACATACCTAATGCTGCCAAAAGCCCCACCCATGCGTGATAGTCTATAGTTTCAATGTCGTTATAGCTGCCTCTATATAGAAAGCCTGTGGGCAGCTCAAGCTAGCGTTACTATGGTTAAAGTTGAAACCGCGTCCTTTATTGTCGATCCCTTTAAAACGCGATCCCTTATCTGGTTTAACGTGTCAAGGTGTTGTAATTGACTCTGTCCGGAGCGTTTCCCAGAGGGAAGTGCAAAAATTGTTCAGTGTAATAGAGAGAGAGGGGGGCTCTTTATTGAAAATTTTTTTTTTTTTTTGCCGGCGTGTATATAACCGCTGGCATGCTACTCTGTTCAGCGTAATAACGGTGGGCTGCTCCTTTTAAAGGTGTACAGATACGCCACGTGTACACGGTACCGTCTGAAACGAGGCGGAGGCGAATGTTTGTTCCAATCAGTCTTTATTCACCTAGTGCGCTTCAGCATTCCGGCCATCGCTTTCATAGCTAAATTTTTATATCTTATCATTTTCCCTAATTAGATGTTCCGTACACGCCCGTGACGACTCAGCGTTCCACCATTGTTTTCACCGACCAGTACCATAAATGTCTTGCCTATCTATCGTGTCTGTTTATCCTTGAGCTATAATTGGTAATAGTTCATATTCGAAGTAACCTTTCTTTCTGCCCAGACTGAACGAGGACACAAAGCACAATCGGCTAGCTGCGATGTTGGGTTATCTCACCCACTATCTCTAGGGGAGAGTGGGGGGGAGGGGGGATATCTATATTGTTGTTGTTGTTGTTGTTGTTGTTGTTGTTGTTGTTGTTGTTGTTGTTGTTGTTGTTGTTGTTCTTGAAGGCGTTTTGCTGTGTGAACCACTTACATCCTGTAATCGCCCGATTTTCTGCGAAAGCTGTGGGACGATCGAGATACTGCAGTGCCATCACCTCATTTCAACTTCCACATTTGCCTTCACACATACAAGAACTCGCTAGCGAAAAGGCTCGTGGTGGCTGGTCCTGGGTGTAGTGTTTGCTAAATGACGAATATTTGCTAATCTTGGCTGCTTGTTGTTACACCGGAAGCATTGCCTTTATTAAATCTCCCCCCGATTGAGTCATCTTTGTCGTACGAACAGTCGTTAGTCATACCTCGCGTCGTGCACGTTATTATTAACGCAGACCCGAGGCGCTATACATCATGCGCTTTCTCTTCTTTAGCATATACAACCTCGAAGGCCAGTTTCGCTCTTGAGTTGCACAGAGGGCGCTGCGGTGAATTAATTCGCTTTGCGTAACGCGGTTATACACCTATCGCTGCTTCGATTACGGGCGTCTCTCCGTATTTATATATCCGGGCAGTGCGCGCATGCCAAAAGACGTGCATATAGCGAGCAGGAAAAAAAGTCCAGTGTTTAGCGCGAAGCTGAAAACGCCCCGTTAACGGCCCTCGGCAATAATTGAGGGACGCACGTCCATTTTCCTTTCTGGCACAAGGCCGCCGTCACGTAGTATCTCGGCAACGGCAAGGCTTTACGGCGAGTTCGACGCTCGACTAGGCGGCCTTTTTGCCTTGTTGTGCCGTGCTTGGCTTGGCTGGGCTTGGTCCGTCTGGCGTAACCGTTCCTGGGCGCACTCGCGTGCGGCCTTTCTCGCGGCGCAGACAGCTTGCGGCGCGATTAGCGGTGCGCGCGCGTTCGTAATCTGCGTTACGTATCGCGCACCCTGCGTGAGTTTTTTTTTCCTTTTAGTCAGTGAGCGCGCGCGCGTGTGTGGGCTGCACGTGCAGCATTGCGATAGATTCGCACGCCGCGCCCGTGCCGATTGGATCCGTGCAGCAGTGCATATGAGACCGAACACTGCTGTGTGCAGTCGGTTTCCTTCCGCGCCTTCGCTTGCGGCCATGTCGTCTAGCTGCGTCGTCTGCAGGAAAAAAATAAAGCAGACGACACGACGTCTGTCCTGAACAAGCCGCATGGGGCGTTCATTGAACTGTTCGTCTACAAAAGTAGGTGACGGGCTCTTCATGAAGTAATACCACGCTGACATAGTTTCGGTTTTCCTTATCAGCGTATAGTGTGTCTACTCTGCTAATTAACGCAGAAAGAGTGTCTGGTGTTCTTGCAGCTTTATCAGCATAAGTTTCTGAGCGACGACCATGTAATTTTAATATGTATTACATGGTAATAGTGTATCGCAAGGGAATATGTGTTACAGGGGGTGGCAATCGAGATTAGGAAGTTTGCAGGCATGACGTATGTGGCCTTTGCCCGGCAGTGGGCGCAGGCGTGATGATTCTGATGATTTAGCTTATGGACGCCCACCTATATTATTACAGGCTTCGTTATCAGGTTGCAAACTCCGCTTGGTCCACAATACGTTGAGCGGCCTGAAAGCGACCGAAAGTCCTGCGAGCTTGACTTGTGTTCGAAATCAACTGATTGTGATTGGGCTATTAAAGGTACGCGTCTGGCTGGGGATATGTCGACCTGTCCCAAGCTACGCTTGTCACACTGCAAACAGTCAAAGCTACAGCCTGGTCTTTCTTTCGCGCAGCTCTATCGCGCATTGCGCCGAGCCGCGTAAAAATGTTGATGGGCTTCTTTCAGCGCACGATTATCGAGCTTTGGTATTCCATCGATTTGCGATAGACTGCCGCAACTATAGTCTAGAAGACAGAAAACAGCAAGGGCGGGAAGAAAAAGGAGCAGGGTCTGTCCCGTGTCATCACAATATCTCTCAGGTGTCGGTGAACGCCCGCTCACGGTGTGCATGGTCGAGGTTGTCCCATCAGACGTCAAGGTGTACGGCCTGAACGCACATGTCTGGGTTGATAACAAACAGATGTGTAGCTTAGCTGAAAAGCAAATAGTCATTCGAAAAAGAAAATATCTCTGCGTATTGCAATGGAGGTGCTGGGGGGGGGGATGGTTCTTGTATAGTCCCATCCGCTGTCAAAAGGAAAACGCCGTGTAGTTTTTGCCTTCTGTTATTGCACAGTTGCGGTACAGTAACGCGATAAGGTTTTCTTTGCTCGTAAGAGCTATAGTATTGCGATCGATTAAAACGGGAACAGATGTTACCGACAGGAGCACGAAAATTATTCCGCTTTATGCGGCTTTTTAGTAATGACTGACTGATCCACATAACAACGTACCAGGCCTGTGTACGTGGCGGTAACGCCACCTGTATGCGGTGCCTTGTCGAATGGCCCTGCCAAGGTGGCCTAGTGGCACTCGGCTTCTGATACGAAGGTTTCGTGGTCTAATTTCGGCACCGTTGGCTGCATTTCTTTGCAGGCGAAATGGTGAGACCCGTATACTATGCGTTGTCAGTGTGCACGTTAAAGAACCCAAGGTGCTCGAAATTTCCGGGGCCTTCCACTACTTATGTCATGGTTTTGGGACGTAAAGCCCCAGAAATGACCTTGTCGGATAACCCTATAATGCTTTCTGCATTATTATATCCTGTTTCTCTCCGACTTTGGCTATCACAATCGTTCGTTAATCAACACCTGTGCTTCTTTACCAGTTTCCGCTAACCACTCGCACACCCATACCTTCACCCTGTCGTTTTCATTTGTACCCACACCACGTAACGCACGTTTAAGAACGTGTTCGGTTTGAACGGCGAAAAAGAGTCATGTTCATGCAGTGCCCCAGTTTTCGAGCCCGAGCTTTTGCCGCACTGCACGCAACAAGCGATCGAACGCGCACCTGAACGTGTTGACGGCTTCTATACTTGCAATCATTTCGCCTCACCTCCCTTCATATGGCGCGGCTCAAGCGGTATATATGCTTATCTCTACATGTATTCGCGTGTGCCGCGAATGGCAAGTATACGCTTTGTTATTCCTTTTTCATGTTTTTTCGTGGCCATGCACGCGGTTTCATCAAAGTGGCCAAATAACACGTTCCGAGTTCGTGTTGCGTCGTTTATATGTTGACCACGCATATATAGAGTCGGTCAGCTAGCGTTATGCACGCACAATAGACTCTTGCAGATTGACGAGGTGCGCGCCCGTACCGCCGTCGCATCTCTGGCCTCCATCTCGGGCCCCTTCCTGTCAAGAAAGTATCGCTAAAGACGGTCGAGCCGCGAGAGAAAAGAGCGCCGTGCTGGTTGATTTGCTCGGTCGTTTTCTCGGCACGTTGCTATCTCCTTTGTCGCCGTTGTCGTGTACTTGTTCCGGCTTTTGCGAACCCCCCTCCCTCTAAGCGGCTCTTAATGGTGCCGCGTATGTACAAGTCTTTCAAAGCGCGCTCGTCACGAATGAGCTGTAAACGCGCGCGTGTTGTGCCTTGTTGACGCTTTGCGGAATCGCCAGCTTCCGCCGGGGTGGCTGGCCGATGCGCAGTGAATGGGAAAGTAGTGTGGGGATGACCTCATTTTGCCGGAGGACTCGAGATGGGTCTTATATTCGCGTTCTATGTAGCGAGAGGGAGGAATGTTTCTTCGACGCTTTTGCACTCCCCTTTTTTTTTGCTGGTTAGCGTATGTACGCTCTAGCACGGAAAAGGGTGTTCGGAACCTTTTCCCAAGGGTATACAAGAGTGGCCCTTTCGGAGGGCGGAAAAGAGTCACCCTTTCGGAGGGCGGAAAAGAGTCACCCTTTCGTAGGATGTAAAAGTCACCCGTTTTGAGGGTATCAAAGAGTCACCCGTTTGTGCAAAGGATTACTCGTTTCGAGGGCGTAAAAGATTACTCGTTTCGAGGGTGTAAAAGATTACCCGTTTCGAGGGTGTAAAAGATTACCCGTTTCGAGGGTGTAAAAGATTACCCGTTTCGAGGGTGTAAAAGATTACCCGTTTCGAGGGTGTAAAAGATTACCCGTTTCGAGGGTGTAAAAGATTACCCGTTTTGGGGGTGTAAAAGACTTACCCGTTTTGGGGGTGTAAAAGACTTACCCGTTTCGAACGTGTAAAATACTTACCCGTTTCGAAGGTGTAAGACTTGCCCGTTCCGAGGGTGTACGAGATCTCCCCGTTTCGAGGGTGTACCAGATTTATCCGAGAGCGTACATGGTTTACTCCTGCAAAGAGTGTAACCGAGGGCGTAACTGGTTACGCCATTGACATCCTTGTGTGGGAGGGAAAAGGGGCTCATTCAGGGAAGCGACGAAGCTGTGCCATTCATCTCTGCAGTTCCAAGCGATGCGCGGTTCTGTCTCTGCTCGCTCGCTTGCTTGCATTGACGCACCTTTCTTAATGACTGCACGCTCGCGAGCTGTCGTTAGGTCTGCGTTCAGTTGTGGCGACGTGACTCAAGGACTTCCTTGGTCTTTCTCGCGCTTTCATTGCTTGGACCTTAATTACTCTCAACTTACTGGGCCGCGTGTAAGGCTCCTCTTTATGAAGGAATAAGGGGGGAAAAAAAGAACCAACGCCTAATCGAGCGCTACTACGTTTTAGGTAACTATTTCGTTTAAGTTCGAAAACTTAGGAGAGCTGCTGACCTCACGCGTGGGTCGCTAGAATATGTCGTCGTACTTGTTCGCTCGTGGTGAATAAGTTGGGGCTGCCAATTATTAGGTGCGGAGCACCTTATAGGCTGGCTTGCGGCATATCTCGGCTGTCATCACGGTGGGCCGATCCTGGAGGCAGTGCACCCAGACTGCGTATGTATAGGGTTGTCGTGTCAGAAGCGATTCTAACGAGTTTCTGCTAATGCGCCCGGGCTGTCGGCGTCTAACGTCGTCGTCGTGGCCACGGTAAAGCAATTGCCCATTAGCAGCGACTGACGTTTCCTGTGGGAAACCACCGGCGCGCCGCATGCTTCGCACCTTCTCAGGTTTCACGTTAGTGAGGCTGTATCTTGTGCATTGCGTGATGTGGAAAAACGCTGCGTCTTGCTGCGTGAACAGAGCTGTGCATGAGTGATGCGTGCACGGTCATTGCAACCGCGGTACTACTGTTGTCCCGCTTCTCGACCATATCGGGTCTCCGTCGTGGTAACACTCTTGTTTGGGCTTGTTGGTACATTCTTGAGACGAACTCGGTAGCGCAAAAAAAAAAAAAGAAACACGGACGAAGAAAAGAAGGAACACAGGACAGGGGCAAACCGTGTCCTCGTAGTAGGGAACGAAACCCTTGCCATATGCCAAAGAAACTCTGTTGAGGTTCAAATCGCCTTCCTGAGTTTCGCAAATCGAAGTGAGGCAACATACAGATCCCCATTTTAGAAAACCAGGATCCGAAGCCAGTCGTAAATGGGGATCTATATGTTTCCTCACTTCGATTTGCGAAACTCGGGAAGGCGATTTCAACCTCAACAAAGTTTCTTTGGCATATGGCGAGGGTTTCGTTCCCTACTAAGAACACACGGTTTGCGCCTGCCCTGTGTTCCGTCTTTTCTTCGTCCGTGATTTTGTTTTCTTTTTTTGCGCTACCGAGTTTGTCTCCGTCGTGGGTATGTGCCATATATACATCGTCCAGGATCATCATCGTCATCATCACTGTGGCCAAAGAAGTCGCCGTGACCGCCGCCGCCCAAGCGGCGTGGACGAGGAGGTCCACCGCAATGGTGGACCGCTCGCTGTCGCTGTCGCCGCGACCGTCGCAGGGTTACCGGCCGAGCGGCTGCCCGTGCCGCGCCTGCGTCATCGGCGATGAAGCTCAACCAGTGGATGAGAAAGTAGGCGAGCCGCCAGAGTACGACATCGCTTCGCGCACACTACGTTTCTCTCTTTGCGTGCACGCGTATATGTGTACGCTTGCAGTGTGCGTACTCTGTGCTCAAGATGCAGCCGCATATCGCATCACTTTTCGCGTTGAAATTGCCGCTTTTTTAGAGTGAAGTATGAGCTTCAGTAGACGATGACCTGGAAGCTATAGAATGAGCCTCAGGTGACTCAAATTCCTTCCAAGAGCTTAGGTATGTTTGTTACCGATGTTATGTCGTCGTTAATGCGTTCAGATATTTTTCTGATGTACTTTTTCCCCTGCATTTCTATGTTTTGAGTTATAAGGCGAGCACATGCCGCAAACGAATCGCTCATATTTTATCTCCACAAGAAGAGGTATATGGGAGGGAGAAAGAAATGCTGGAAGGGGTAAGGTAGGGAGGCGTTCTAGGAGAGCATTTGTTTTACTACCCTACATTGAGGTAAGAGCCAGGAATACAATGAATGAAAGAGGGAGAGAGTGGACACACATACACACACAGGCCCATAAGCAGAAACTTTTGCTGGGAGGGGCCCACTTGCTGAATGTCCTGACTATTTGAGAAAAATCTCTTTTTTCATTAATGGGCCTGCACAAACGGCAGGAGCACAATGGCAATTGTGGTCAGTGTGCTTCAACAAATACTGTATATAGTGCATGAATAGCTTTTTTCTTCATCGATTGCTTTGTGGCTGGAGCATGACATACAAAAAAGGGGTGGGACAAAACTGTAACTGAAGGCTTTGCTAATTGATCCTCATACACTTTTGGCTTTTCTGGAACTAATATTTTGGTACCTGTCCCAGGTATGGAACTTTTGGATTGTTTGTAAGCTTTACCACCACTTTAAACATGAGGCAAGCTCTGCATTAATGAAATCTTTCTTTGTACGTCCCTTTGGCTCCAGCATCTGTTCGATATGTAGTTGACGAAGCTCGTGCATATACATCTGCAGTTCCTTGCTGTCATTTCAGCAGGTACTGTGTCCACATAAGTAGCTGCCACTATCATGGGTCATTTTAATGCTTAATGGTTTCAGAACTGTTGTCACAGCACTTGGGCCATACCAGTGAAGTCGCTTTCATAGGCTACCATGCTAGAAAAAAGTTTCAATACCATTTGCTCTTGTCAACGAGACTTGTTTTTCCAAACGTTAATCTCATACATTCATCCAGACAAACACAAGTGGTTCATAAGTCACTGGCACTCTGGAAAGATTTCCATTATTGCAGGTTGTGCATTTAATGATTACAGTTCAGTCCATAATTGCTGCTTTTTCGATCAATACATGAAATCTATCATTGGGAATTAAAAGGCATGCACAATTGCCGCGGTGCTGTTGGCGAGCTGTGCCGTCGTGTCTAGCATAAACAGACCCCGTGATCAGTTTTCACTTTGTCACTCATATCGTAGTGAGTGTCGCAACTTCGGCAGGTTTGAGATAGCGGGCTAGAGGTCCTTGGCCATTTACCAGCTTGTAGAGACCACGTGATGTGTGAGACCACTAGGCAAGAGTGTCCTGCATTTACCACCGCGGCTACGAGTGGCACTGACTAGCATTCCTTGGGTGTTAATGCCCAGGAGAGTGGATGGGATAATGAGTGCTGCTGTACCGGGCCTCATTCAACTGCGCATGGAATGCAGAGGTTTGGAATTCACATTCAACAGTCTTATTCAACAAATGGCAGATTATCGTCTTTTTATCGTTCTACACTTTGACTATAGTAAGATACAACCTAAAGGCAGCCATTAGCAACAAAGCGGATGGACCACTTGGGTTGGTGGTACTCTGCTAGCTGATCACTGAAGCAAACAAAATTGACGTCGTGGATCCAAAATGGCATTGTGGTAATTCTGGTAATATTAACAAATGTGTGGAAACATATAATTATGTTCACTGATAACTATATTTCTGAAGTTATCACTTTATTTTGGTTACATGGGATGCACGGAGTAAGACCTATTTGTAACCTCGTGGAGGAACAGTGGCTGGCAGTTGTGTAGGTGTGGAAAGGGCTTCAGTGGGAACTTTAGTTCTGACTGTCAAACACCTAAACAATGCCTCCTATGCTTTCTTTCTTATCTTTGACTTCAGATGTTTGTCTACTAAAAACGGTCCTGTAATTGATAATTTTTCAGATAACTATTCGAAAGTGTTAGTTGAACGCATGCTGTGTATTTGGACACGCATGTAACTGCGGACAAACTCTGTTATGTGAAATATGAAGGCTATCGCAAGGGCGTTTGATACGCTGTTAATTAAATGTAAGTGATATACGCCCTCGCGTAGTACGCTTGCCCTGCCATGGTGGTGTAGTGGCTATGGCACTCTGCTGCTGATTCGAAGGTCACGGGATTGAATCTCTGTTACGGTGGCTGCATTTTGATGGAGGCAAAATGTTGAGGCCTGTGTATTGTGCAATGTCATTGCACGTTAAAGAACCTCAGGTCGTAATTTTGGGAGCCCTCTACTGCGGCGTTTTTCATTAGAGAATTTTAGCAGCGCTGGTTTACCGTACGGCAGTGACGGTAATACCGTACCGTCATGGTCGGCACGCGGCTATTTTAGTCGGAAAGACCTGCACTAGTTGCTCAGTGAGTACGGAAACGTCGTCGAATGATAAAACTTGCTGGTGAAGCCCTCAGAAGCTCAATTTTCCACGTGCCAACCACGACGGTACGGCATTACCGTACTTACCGTACGGTAAGCCGCCGCTGCTAAAGCTCTCTATTATCATATTGTGGTTTTGAGACGTAAAACTCGAGAAATCAGTCGTATATGCTTCACTGCATCACATGACTGTATTGCAGTGAAGCTTAATGAAGTAAATTCCTTGAGTGTGCGACTCATTCATATACATTTCCATTTCATTCTGACTCTTGCATGAAATTCTCCTTGATTGGCAGCATACGGTATAGAAAATTATTTGCATAGATTCTACTGACTGGAAAATAATTTCAGAATAAGACCACCCTTGCAGGGGTGAGGCACTGTGTAACATACAATGTATTGAGAATGGCAGTGCATTGCCGTACATTTACAAGTTTCAAAAGAAATAATACAACTGTGCGATCTGGATGGACAAAGACCTGAGATACCCAGCCTCTACATATATTCGTTTGGCTGCATCATTTTAAACAGGTGAATTTGACAAGCAGAGTTGATGCCAACATTTCCTCTTCTCGATACATAAGCAGAGGGCTGAGACAGATTTCCTGGTTCTCCTTAATTTTTGTCGACAAGTGCATATATGTTCAATGTCTACTTTACAGGTTCTGAATTTGAACATTTCAGAAATGCAAGAAAATTGAAATTCTACTGCATATTTTGAAGTATCTAATTATGGTGGGCCTGTTTTATTTCTTTGTGCAGGGCAGACATAGGCCTCATTGGCCTGGCAGTCATGGGGCAGAACCTGATCCTGAACATGAATGACCATGGCTTTGTGGTGAGAATTCAGAAGTCCTTCTTTGCTTTGTGAATGGTCTGCTCTCTGACCATGCACTGCATGGCAATGGGGCAAATAAGATTCTTGTTTTAAGAATTTTAAAGCTGTCAATCACTTAACACCCAGCATGATAAGGGCTATTGTTTTATAGTGATGAGCCTTGATCTAACAAATTACTAAATGTGACAAAGCAAATTAAAATGTTTATTTCCAGTATTGCCATGTAATAAGATGTTTATGACAAGTGCAACAGAAGTAGCAACATATTCCCATATGTAAAAATAAAGTTTTAAGATTTGACCATATGCAATTTGAGGATATGGTTAAGTGAAGTTTTACTGGCACAATCTTGCCGTATGTGATCAGGAAAACAGATCCTACTGCACTTACATACATTCTCCATACATTCTGCTGTACTAAGATGAGGACAGAAAAACTAAATGACTATAGAGAGCTCACTCAACCCTGTTGTACCCATCTCGCAGTAGGAGTGGCACATTATTTGAACGTTTCCAATTCCTTCAAAATTCATAATTATGTTTTCTCATTGTTGTCGTGGAATTGCAAAAATATACATTTATGTACTGTATTTGCTAGAACTGTGCTATGACATACTGTGACACTGTCGAGCTTAACCAACAAGACACTTGCGTTGTTGCTGCCTGGAGTTCTGACAGCTGCATTTAGGTGGTGTCTTTACAGCAAATAAGTTTGCTGTGAAGCTGCTCTTTTCAGTGCATCTCATTTGTCATCATTTATTAACCAACACATGTGTCCTAAATTTGCACGTTTGAGTGTCAAGATAGTTTATCCATAACCTATACTCCTGTCACATGGCAAATATAATGTAATTTACAGCGAATGCATCCACTTGCAATGTTCTGTTTGTGTCACACATTAAAAGTAGTGGCATGTGATTAAAACATTCCCAGTAGTGTGAGTTTACAAAATTTATCCGCATTCAATTTGAGACCAAATGCATAGCCCTGATGCCAACAATTACTAAAAAACAGTTGCCAATTGTTCATGTTTTCCGAATCAATGTACTTAAAGACAACTTGTTTAGTTTCAAGAAACCGTTGCCCTGTTTTCAGACTCCATCATATCATTGGCCATGTTGTTTTTTTCTGTGGTCTTGCCTTGGCATATCTTATGTTGTGCTGGTGTGACTAATTGGGCAAAATGGCCAATCATATAAATTATAACTTTTTCTATGGAAGCAATTATTTAAGGGATGTACACATGTTGAATGCAAATTTTTAAAGGGACTGACAAGTGTAACTGCGGTTAAATGAAATGTGGTGTAGCCTGGCGGTGAAGCCCTGGTACTGCTTTCTGGAGTCTATGAATTGCTGCACGTCACCTACTGCTGTTCATATGACCATAACTCAGTCTTAAAATTGCAGTTAATACATAAAAACGCATTAGTCTTATTATTCGCTTTCTATGCAGCAAAAGGAGTCGACGCTGACAAGCTTCGCTGCCCTCGCGGCAACCGAACTCTGCTTTTAACCACGGCGAATGCAGGCAGCGTCGCCCAGGCATTGCGCGCACGCGCACTGTTGGGGCAGAACCCAGTACAAACACACACGAGAGCTGTCATCCACTGTTTGCAACACGTATTGCGTTAAGACTCCACAAGCAAGAAATCCTGATAAAAAGAAATTTGCGGCATTTTCCCCATTGTCATTGCATGATTCGACAATCTGAGCGGTAAGCTTTCCGTTCAAATAAGGCAACCAGGTAACTTAGGTACTTTAAAGATTGGTTGTCGGTCCCTTTAACAAACTCCCAAACTTATGTCACCGTTGGCTGTGCTCACAGTCATTATTTTCAAGTGACATTTATTTCAGTCACATTGAAGAAGGATAAGTTCAGTTCGTGTCATTTGATAAAAAGGGCACTAAGTATTTAAAGGCACAAAAGTGATCTGCACTTAACTTCTTGCAACTGGTAGTTCAGCCCCTCTGTAGTGGTTTGAAATCTGCCTTATTTTTTCCCAGGTGTGTGCTTTCAACAGAACAGTTGAAAAGGTAGACGAATTTCTCAAGAAAGAGGCCAAGGGTACCAAGGTTATCGGTGCCCACTCCCTCGAAGAATTCGTCTCAAAGCTCAAGACTCCACGTCGAATTGTGCTGCTTGTCAAAGGTGAGGCTATATCTTGTGATACCTCATCTCTGTGTGTTGTCCTTTTTGTCTGAAAGCATGGAGCATGATATGCACAATAACTTGTAACAAAAAGAAATGGTAGATCACTCTTTCATAGGAATCGGTCATAGCAAAAGTTAGATTTCTTCATAGAAGTCCTGCTTGCAGCTTAGTTGGAGATTAAGAAATACAGGCTCATAAATTTGTACGCATTTATTGCAAAAAGATATGGCAGCATAATCAATCCACCCTTTTGGGATCTGTCACGACATGGTGTGTCATCGTAGGCTTCTTCCATACACATTCTTAACAAGGTATGATGTCTGCAATGTCGTTAATCATTTCTAACCAAGTTTGTCGTAAAGGTGCTCCTCAGTGAGTCTGTAACTGGAAGTCTGGTCAAAACTGAAAGTGAGTGCTGAGACAACTGGCACAGATGCTAGAAGACTAACAGAGCTTGTAATAGCTCGAAACATTTTTCGTCTCGCCAACTGCTGCTCATTGTAGCATCACATTGTGCTTTCTTTTTAAGTGCTCATGGTTAGTAATGCATTGTTTTTAACTATTGTATGCCAGTATGCTTGTTGTATTAACTTTGATTTCCCTCCTGCAGTGGTCTACACTTTGAGCCTGCAGTTTTGTTAGAAACAAACAAGGAGTAGTTGCAGGGTATTTTGCCCCAATAAATCTGGGCATATGAGTGCTCTCATTATTGAGTCTTTGCATTGCCAAAAAGAGTCGTCAGTTTCCTTTTGTCTTTGTTGAATCAGATGGCATCTAAGCAATGGAATTTCAATGGCGGCTTCTCCTTGTTTCATTCTGGTACAGCTGGGGAGGCAGTGGACGCCTTTATCAACAAGCTGATTCCTCTGCTCGACAAAGGCGACATCATCATCGATGGTGGCAACTCAGAATACCAGGACAGTGAGCGCCGCTGTGAGGCCCTCAAGAGCAAGGGCATCTTATTCGTGGGCTCCGGCGTGAGTGGTGGGGAGGAAGGCGCACGCCACGGCCCGTCGCTTATGCCTGGTGGCAACCCGGAGGCCTGGTGAGTGCTGTCTGGCTATTGGCTGAGATTTGAAATTAGTTCATTATAATGAAGTGACCTTCTACAAAGATCTTCTATAATTGAATGAAGCGGGTTGTTAATGGTTATAACCTTCTTACTGGCTGATGGAAGTGAGATGGGCAGCATTCTAAAGGATAGGACAAAAATGTTTATGAACCTTAGTTTGAATGCCTATCATAAAAAAAACCTCAGGCTTTCCAAACTTCTCCAAGGCTCTCAGAACTTGGATAATTAGATTGCTCTGATAATTTGCACTTAACTGAAGGTCACAGCATGTGCCTTATACATTTCTGTGGATAACACCTTATTTTTATACAGTAGACTCCCTTTAAGATGAACTCGAGCGGACCATGACAATTTGTTCGTCTTATCAGAAGTTCTTCTTATCAGAAGTGCCTCCAAAAATGGATTGGCCACGTGCCCAGGTGGATCCAAACATCTTACTTCAAAAAGTCAATCAAGTAGACTTGCAATTGAGAAAAAATTACAAATGAAACCATATTTTTACCCAACTTGAAAACTGTCTTCAAGTGCTGACAAGCAGCCATAAATAACATTTCCTCTAATGATTTTTAGTATCCTCCAGTATCTCCATGCTGCTGGGAAAGCTTGTTTATTAGAGAACTTAAGCAGGCACAAGCTGCCTCCCATATTCTTCGAAAGCACTTCAAGCACTTCTTCAGTGAGCATGTCAATTGTGTTGCCAGTCAATGTGTTAGGCATTGTGGCACATCTTTGAGGATACTCACATAGGCATTCACGTCCCCAAGGACTCCTTCACTGCCCAGACTAGAAACTAGGCCTGTCTTTCTTTAGGGCAGTTTTCCTGCACTTGCCCCAGGAGGTGCTGATCAGCCAAAAGGTCTAATGGGTACACTTTGTTGTGGATAAAAAGCAACAGTAACTTTTTATATCCCCCCCCCCCCCCTTTTTTTTTTCTTGCCCCTTTGTGGGAGCCCAGGTCCTCCCTTTTTGTTTTGTTCTGCTTTGCCTTACCACTGCTCTACTAGTTGAGAGCAGGGGGGGGGGGGGGGGGGTGCAACTTTATTCAAGTACCCAGAGTCTCTGTGTAAGCCCTCTTGGATTCTTTTGCCTTGTGTTCCTTTGTGCTCTCCCTGTAGGTGCTGAACAGGAGATGGGGAGACAACACAAGGGCCCAAGAAGGCAGGGTGCCCCTAGCACTTGGGGTCCCCAACAATAAAACTCTGTAGTTTTGTTGCTGGCATCCCAGTGGCTTTGCTTATTTAGTCTTTGATTCTTTTGTACTCTCCTTGGTTGGGAGATAGCAAAAGAACACAGGTATCCAGCCCTTGGGGCCCCCTATAATAAACTAGGGGCAGTTGTCCACAGCACTGGGAAAGTTCCTCTTAACAGAAAAGTAACTGTGAGGGGGTTCATCTCAAGAGGATTTCCTTTGCATTGACTCAACGGAAAACCAAACAAACATACCTATGTTGTTTGTTATATCCGAAAATTCGTTATAACAGAGTTAATTTTAACTGGAGTTCACTGTATTGAAATCGGATCTATAACTTAATCTTGGCTGGGGGTCAGTTTGTGTGCCGAACCATGGTGATGACCGGAGTAATAATTCAACAGCAATTGCATACGAATTCATAGTGCTTGGACAATAGTGAATTAATCCCGCATCATCTCTAATTAAAATCTTACATTTGTCTCCCCTTAGAGGGTTAAACATAAAATGTTAGCTTGCATTGGCTTATGACAACATTTATTATATTCAAATGCATTCTTTTGTTAGGAGCATTCCCTGAAGCATTGTTTGGGTGGTGCAATATGTTAGACCAAACTCTTTTTAGCAGTGTAAGCAGAGCCGATCTGGTCGGTGTCTTTGCCATCACTAGGTGGTGACTACCATGGATGGCTAGTTCATGCAGCATTGGCATTGATAATGCGTCCCTTTCAGTCTGTTTACATGATGAGCCATTGCAACAAGTCGCATCACATGCTCCTTGTGTTCCACAGATTTGCATGCATTGTAGGACAGGCTAGTGAGGTGTTAGTCTTGTGAGGGCCATTGTCATGGCTGTAGTTAACAAGGGGTCTGATAAATTCAGGCCATCAAGTACTCTATCAACCATAAGGACATATTTCCTCCTCCATAATGATTAGTGCTTAGTGGTTAGTAAATATGGGGTTTGTTAAGAGCCATAAACAATTTCATTCCGTGAAGATAAATTTTGCTGTTCCTTTTCTTATTGCTAGAACCAGATGTGTGGTTTTTCTCTTTATGAAATTTTGTGCATGTTCAGTTCATTTGTGGTTTAGGTGCTTCGCTGTCATATTTACTTTTCTAAGTTCATCCCATAAATTATGAGTGTGTTTGATACAGGGGCACATTACAATGACATCAAATACCGCTAAGTGAGTCTGTGGGGTATTTTGTAGTTTATTTTCCCTCCTATTTATTATAACTTGGTGGTGGTACGCAGCTGCTGATCCAAAGGTGGCAGGATCGAAGTTAAGCAGCAGTGGCTGCATTTTGACGGAGGCGAAATGTTGAGGCCCGTGTATGGTGTGATGTCAGTACACGTTAAAGAAGCCCAGGTGGTCAAAATTTCTGGAGCCCTCCACTACGGTGTCTCTCATTATCATATCATGGTTTTGGGCCATAAAATGCTAGAAATTAATCAGTAATATGACTTGGTGGATAGCTAGACAGATTTGGCTTGTATATTCGAGGTTGAGTCAATGGAATTCTGCCACATTAGTATCATGGCAACAACACTACTGCAGCAAAATATGCAGCATGGTCTTGAAATGAATAAAATGCCTCTGCTTTGTGCTCTTAGATAATGCTGCCAGGTTACATTGATCTATTTAATTTGAATCATGTTGCTCAGTGATGGCTGTGCACTGTTTCTCTATTTCCACTATGATAGATTATGCCATTTCTCATGTGCCTTCACAGAAAACTCAAGTTCCTTTGGCCATGTTTGTTCCTTTCAATATTGGCTGTTCTTAATCCCTGCCTAACAGCAGTGCTACCAAGCAAAACTTAAGTACACATAAGCAGAATGGAAATATATTGTGATTCATCACTGAAGTTTATCATTCATCGCTGAAAATTTTCAGAAAAGTATCTGGGAAGTTCTCTGTAATTGGCAAACATTATGACACTAGTATGCTGGGTAATGTATTTGAATGTTCATAGCTTGAGAACTGCAATACTTTACTACATGCATAGCAGTCAGTATACAGTTCCATGCTACCCAGCGCTTTGATGGTTCATGCACTATTTAGCCCCCTCTGATAGAAATTATGTACACACAGTGACTTTGAAGTATTTATAACTGCTACATGGGCATTTATTTCAGGCCTCACATCAAGGAAATCTTCCAGGGCATTTCTGCCAAGGCTGATGGGGAGCCATGCTGTGATTGGGTTAGTAATCATCATGTGTCCATTAAAAAAAAACAAATGAAAAATAGGCTGAGCTACAGTGTTTAATTTGCACTTCTAAAATAAAAGTTCAGCTGAACCCTGATACAGTATGATCTCATTACAACAGATCTGCTTATAACAGACATTTGGATACAACATACCAAACTGCAGTGTTTGTTATGCTGATCTTCCTGTCTGTTCCATTGATTGAACTCCTTTTACAGTGGATTCTAATACAACATACATTTGGATAGAAAGGACTAAATTACAATGCCAGCTAGCTGGCCAGCACTCCTTAACAGCATACTTATGTACAGTAGACATCCCAAATTTAATAGCTTCCAACTTTAAACATTGCTTGACAGCAATGTTGGGATCAGCTATCTTGGGATCAACACTATGAAGTGCTATGGTGGTAGATAGCCAAGTCTTGTAATGATGGAGGCGCACATAGTGTCGAAACTGTCTGCTGCACAGCACATTTGAAGCTAACAAGCTTCTGTCAGAAAAGTTAGAAAGGAATAAATCCATCCTTCCACCATATCTGTGACTTGTAGTTCACTCCAGTTATGACAGACTCATGCGGTGTGGACATAAGTCTGTTCTAACAGTATTTGTATTCTACATACTGCTTTTATAACATACAAAAACCTTCACTATCAAGGTCTGTTGTAATGAGATTAGACCATATAAAGAATGTATAATTACTGCTTATAACCAAGTAAATGAGGAACCATACTGTCTTTGGAACTGTTTTAAATATATTTTTGTAACCAATTACTGAATACAGTGAAGTTTCGTGTCAGATGGACTTTGTTATAGTAATGTTTGAATGCACATAGGCTGAAGATATGCTGTGTTGTGGTCACGAGCACAAGTGGTGAACTGTAGCCACTGTTTGTTGAAACAGGCTGCTCTACTCATTTGTTGCTAAATAGGCGTAGTATTCTGTTAGACCTTCCGTGTATTACGCTTCGGTAATGTTTTAAAACATCTGTGCATGAGGTTTCGTGTTACATTATTACTTGGCAAATGCTTTCAATTTCTTTAAAGTGGGACATGCTCTTTTTGGTCGCAAATGCAGGTATTGGGACAGGTTTTACTGTCATACTGTTCCCTGCTATGTAGATAAGGAGGTATAGAAAGGCTATTTCTATGAAGTTTAGCATTCCTTGAAGTTGTAGTCCTAGGAGGGTGTGAACATACTTTTGATTTCACTTTTTAAGTCATGTAATGTGTGCAAATACACTACAATTATGCGTGAATGCACATAATTGTAGGTGCATTTGTACATACTGCACATATTTGCACACAAAGTACGACTTAAAACAGTGTACAATTATGTGCGAATGCACATAATTATGAGCTATTTTAATCTGTTTCTTCATAGATTTATCGCATACACCGTGCAAGTTCAAGCTATAACTCGTTTTTTTCTTCAGGTCGGTGATGGCGGCTCGGGCCACTTTGTCAAGATGGTCCACAATGGCATCGAATATGGTGACATGCAGCTCATCTGTGAAGCCTATCACCTCATGAAAAATGCAGCGGGCCTGAACCACGACCAGATGAGTGAGGTGTGTGTCATACGGGGCCAAGCGCTTGACTACAGCTGCTTTTCTTTTGATACATGCCTGTGATTCCTGTGTAGTTTTTAGGAGCACTCTGTGAACTTTCTTAATGCGTATTTGGTATTATAGGTCTGTCAAAACACCACTGGTTGATGAAATGTGGCTATGACCAAGTGTGTACACTGGGTGGTCTTACTGGGTCACAGCCCTCTATAAATTTCATGTCTAAAGGCAAAATACCAGAAATAAACCTCGTACTGTTAATCTAATGTGAACGTCCCAGTTCTTCAGGCATGCTTGGGCCTACAGAGTCATTTGAAAAGTCGGGCAGTAAAAAATAAATAAATAAATGCAAACATTTTTACTTGCCTTGTAAGTTCAAAATGCCACATTTAAAATGACTAAAGGCATGCCAATACACTTACTGAGCTACACTGCAAAGCACAAACTTGCATCACTTGTTGAGCGCAGCCGTTACCTGTAAAGAAACATGGCACCATAGTACAGTGAAATCTTGTTGATACAATCCCGCTTAATATGTTTTTCGGCAGGGTAAGTTTCTTTCCATCCAGCACCCCATAGGTGCAATGTATTTTCACACGGTTGATATGATCTTTAGATGATGCAAATTATTTTCCGGTTCCTGTAAAGATCGTATCAGCAAGATTCCACTGTAATTGTCGCCTGAAGAACCCTCCACAATGTTCTTTTTATTTCAACCAAGTGCTGAAAATATTCTGGTCCTCCTACATGACCATGGAATAGCACATGGCAGCAATACCGAAGAGCAATTTGAAATTATTTCTTGGGGCACAATGGTTGTCATGATGGCAGTGCACACAGCTCGTTCCGCTTTCCTTAACGCAGCGTTTGTTCAATAATCGGTCGCTGAGTGAAAGGGGGTGCTGGCTTCTTTCTATGTACAGCATGTCACGAAAGCTGATGCGATCATTTGCGCTGGGACCCTTGCTCTGTCATAGGCACATGTTTTCTGTGGGAGTGTTTGTGCAGTGAGCTTTATTCTTGCCTGCACCGCTCTTACAGGACACAGGCGAGCAGAGCATCATGTTAGCTCAATGTGGTGATCATGAGGTGCTTTTGTTTCTGCAACTAAGGCACCTAAAGCTCTTCTGCGCATTCAGGTGACGATTAACAGTCGTGTGTGCAACAAGCTTCTAGCTGTGACGAGTCATGTCCTGCCAAAGTTTATGCCCTGACTACTTATGCTGTACCTTATGCCCTGCCAAGAGGTACCTGAGGACTTATGACATGGTTGTTGGCTGCAAATCATACCTCCGTTTGTTTTTAGCCACTAGTATCTTGGCTAAATTCATTTTGGTGCTTATCTATATATGCATTGCTGTAATAAAATTTATGCACTTTCCTGAAAATAGGGGTGTATTGAGGTTGGTCATTGAGCATTATAATGCATTATGTCTTCACCGGTGTCTTCTTGGTAACCAAGCGTAGCTTGTAAGACTTTTTCATATGTGGCGTGCCCAGTATGTTTTTCCACAGATTGAAGAGCCTGTACCTTACCTGTGCAATGAAAATTTGTCGTTCGTTGTAGGTCTTCACCAATTGGAACAAGGGTGTTCTTGACTCATTCCTAATTGAAATCACAAGCAACATTCTTAAGTTCAAGGACACCGACAATGAGCCCCTTGTCACAAAGATTAGAGATTCTGCTGGACAGGTGAGAACAAGCCATCTTTGACTTGACCTTGTGTACCTTTTATTCTTGCTTTCTTCTAACTTTCTAAGCACTTTCTTGCTGCATTCTTACTTTCTAACTTTCTTAATGCATGCCATTCTTACTGCATTTTAACACCTTTCTTCTTTTTTTTTTTGCAAGTTCGTCCTTACTGATTTTTTTTTTTCCCCAAATATCTTTACTCTGGCTAATGCAATACTGTGCCATGTTGGTGTTTCTTCACTTGCAGAAGGGAACAGGCAAGTGGACAGCAATATCGGCACTCCAGCATGGAATTCCAGTTACTTTAATTGGTGAGCTTTACTTCCTTAAGGCTCAGCATTTTGCTTTGATTCTTTGCTGTATGACATGACATTAAAGCAGACCAACCAAAGCCAAAACCTTTCATGTTTTGCTCGGTGAACTGATATTTTAAAGCATTCCTCCTGCCAGAGCGCTTTGATCTTCTACCCAATATATATCTGGCTTTACTGGGCACACCCACAAACCAAGTAAGGAACCATTATGTCCACGAAAGTGTCAATCATTGTGTTTGCCAAATTCTGCATTGTGAGAATTGGTGTACTTGCTCATATTTTGTGCACCTCAATTTTGACTGATTTGACAGTTCATATCAATTGTTCTAGAAAATTCTGCCGGCATTTCTGCAAGACATTGAACAGGCATCCAGTGCTAGAAGAGCAGCACAACTTAGCATGAAAAAATGCAACCACAAAGGAACTTGTTGGCTTATTTATGAGTGTGTAACTTGTCATCTCACTTGTTCATGAAATTGTATATGTTTGCTGTCTTTTCTTAGTTAAGAAAGTGTAGATTCTGGTTGTGCCTGTTCATGTGAAGACTTGCATATTTCCTATGCCTTTCCTGCTTCGGTGGGCAACCTGAGCCTGCAATATGTTGAAATAATGTAAATGACATAATACACAGGACAGGCACCCATCTTGCATGTGTTTCTTTTGTGGTCATCTTTTGTAGCGCTAAAAATGTTAACATTGAAGAACCGCCAGCTAGGTCAGCGGCAAGTACTCCTAGAACTTGTATTTTGCATCTTTTCTATGGCATAACAACAAAAATTATACAAAATCAAATATTTGAAGTAGCTTTGGGTGAATGTTATGAAAATTTGTGTTGGAGGATAATTAGATTTGTTTGCAGTTTGTCTCTGCTGTTTGTTTTTAGGGGATGTTTGACAAATCAGAAGCCGTTTGGTAGTTGGTTTTGGGCTGCCGGTGTTTATAGCAAACAAAGAAAACTTGGGAAAGTAGATTTCTCATTTATATTATACTTACACTGTTCAGCGCACTAGCAGCAACAACTGTAGGCAAAATGAAATTGCAGCTCTGGTGACGATCGTTCTCTCAGAGTAACATGGCTTTCACTGAATCTGAAATTCCTTTTTAAGGCTTAGACTTTGTAGAGTGTGCGAAAGAGCAAATTAGCCAAATTTTATTATAACAAAGTGCATGTGACATGAACAGTTTCATTATACACCAGAAATATTTTAAAATATATTCCTAACGCTATCATAGCGCAAGCTTATCCTCTACATGTTTTGCTATAACTGACGATTCGTTCATTGCGTCCGTGTCGGCTTTTTTTTTAAATATTTGACTTCATGCAGTTCAAATTCACTTATATTAACATATAATGCAATCTTCATCTATATTTTGGGAGGTCTGCTACACATTTAAAGGTCTACAAACAAAGCTGGGTTACATAAAATTTCAAATGCGTTCTGTATTATTTGTCACAGGTGAGGCCGTATTTGCCCGTTGCCTGTCTTCACTCAAGGACCAGAGGGTTGAAGCGAGCAAGATCTTGTCCGGGCCAACAGGAAAGCTTACTGGTGACCCCACAGAATTCGTTGAACATATTCGGAAGGTAAGTATAATGTACTTGTCCAAGCCATTTAACCTATTACAACTTATTCGACCTAGGAGTTACCCAAACCTATTTAGTCATGCGACAGTAGTGGCTGCCGTATAGGTATACCCTGCGAAAAAGTTGCAGGTGTGTAGCATCAATTTTTGTTGCAAAGTTCAACACATGTCTAACTTAACGCTGCCTGACAAAACTGCTAGCTTTGGCTCTGTTGTGCTGATTTTTGCACTCTGAGCTTTTATATGTGAAACAGTTCAGTGCAGTGTTCAGAAGTTGTATCAACTCGTATGTTACAGATAATTTATTGCCCTGTATTGGTAGCTTAGCAACAAGCGTGCCGATCTGCAAAGCTCAAGGACCTGGGTTCAATTCCCAGCCATGGCGGTGGCCACGTCAGTTGAAGCAAAATAAAACACCTATTTTTTAAGGCTTAGATCACTTTAAAGAACTTCACATGGTCAAAACTAATTCAGAGCGGTGGGTCCTTCAGTGTGCACTGGAAATGTGCAAAAACACGAGCCTCTATCATATCGCCTCCATCGAAATGCGGCCACTGCACCCGGGATCTGATCCCGCTACCTTCGGATCAGTGGTCAAGTGCCATATCTATTAGATCACTGCAGCGGGTAAACCTATTGGAAAAATGCCCACTGATGACCACTCATGGCTGATCATCTTGTGCTTTCAGGCGCTGTATGCTTCCAAAATTGTGTCCTACGCCCAAGGCTTCATGCTTCTGCGAAGTGCCGCCCAGGAGTACAAGTGGAACCTTAACTATGGGGCCATTGCTCTGATGTGGCGTGGTGGCTGCATCATCCGAAGGTGAGTCTGAGGTATCTTCACGTGCTAGGCTGTAAAGATCCAGCAAGCAGGGCAGCTTTATCGTTTGGGATGCCTTTAATGCATGAAATTTTAGATTTCATTGCAGGTCTCCCCATAGTTAGGTGACCATGGTTGCTGCTGTTTTGCTGGATAGCTCAACCCTGGCCAACATGCATGAATGAACCTTGTTGTTCAGGCATACATGCTACAACAAATACAAATATTTGTCTTTGTGTTTACAAAGACAAATATGCATATTCAAGTGCATAATTTCTTTATTAACACTAAGTTTTCTTTAGCATCATTGTAAGTTCTTTTTGTCTGTCTCAATTATATGGGCTGATCTGGACACAGTGTAGTCAACATGACTGCTTTTGTGTACAATATAATCCACGATTGTATGGGCATCTGTTTTGCTGCTCTGCTGGGCAGACATGTATTCAATATGTATATGTATTGGACAATGCAGTAGCAAACATGCTTACACATACAATTCCACATCTGCTGCAGCAGCTTAGTCGCAAAAGCATTGTACTGCTTATGCTGAGGTATTGGATTCTATACCAGCCATGGAGGGTGCATTTATAGTGGGTAGAGCAACCAGCCAGAGAGCCTGGCGATAGCGTGTCTTGAAGAAGGTATAGCTGCTCGGATGTATTTTTGCTATGCCTGAATCAAATAACAAACATAAGCAGGGAGCCATTTTGTAAATATGGTTCTGCTTGTATTGCAGTGAACCCTTCTTTAAAGTGAGCATGCTTGAAATGACATGAATGTTTTCTTTCTTGTAACACTGAGGACCCAGAAATTTGAATGTCTTTGTCACCGTCAATTTTTTTTCCCAAGCCTGTCCTAGGGTTGACAAAAGTGGGATGTCACTTTTTGGTTAATGGACTTCCCCTTGTTTGCACTGTTCTTGTTCACCCCCAGTGCCTTCTTGGGCAACATCAAGGCAGCCTTTGATAAGAACCCTGCGCTGAGCTGCCTTCTGCTCGACACGTTCTTTGTTGATGCCATCCGCGACTGCCAGACTTCCTGGCGCCACGTGGTCGCCACTGCTGCGCAGCTGGGCATCCCCACCCCAGCGTTCAGCACCGCGCTCGCCTTCTATGATGGATTCCGCTCAGAAACACTGCCAGCCAACCTTATTCAGGTATGCTATGTTAGCCCTCTGAATAGGCTTTCCTTGGTGGGAATGAAAGACCGGGAAAAAGGCCAATGGGGACGCACTGTGTTGTGTGTGTCATTGTCTTCCTATGTTCGGTGTTTCAGTTCACCCTAAGGACGACATATTCAAGATGCCATACTAGGGAACCCACATTGCTGCTTTTGTTGGCAAAGTAGATATTTAAAGCTTTAACAAGAATTATCAACTTGGAAAGTGAGCCTTGGCAGTTTAGGTTAAAAGATTACCTAATCTTTCATAACTGCATGTGTGCAAGTTAGGAGTATGTTCTAGTGGTGCAAAATGAATGACAGACTGTTCATAGTACTACTAGTTTTGAAAGCTATCAATTGTACTATAAAATAAGTCAGTGGTGTTCACTGTGTGCCGCTATAAAGGTGGCAACACTTTAAGAAATTGCTGGTGGTGCTAATACTATTGATAATCTTGCAATAGCAGCATGCTACAGCCAGTACGTTTTGTCGTTTGGAATTCTTGGCTTCTGATATTGCCAGAAATATTGTGATAACTGATGACTATTATCGCTGTCGTTATGCATTTGGGAACAGGGCATGTCATGGAGTTTGTGTTGCACTGTTCACTGGCCATAATGTATGTCACGTGATTTTCGCAAGAGGTGCACTTTCCATAGTTGTCTTGCATGATTTCTTTCAGTAGTGTGCACGATAGACCTATCAATATAAATATGGTGCTGTCTGGGCTGCTATATTGCATTTATCATTGTTAACTGGATAATTACCTAAAACCTCTGTTGTGGGATGCAAGACATCGCCTTGTCCCTCTATTTACAGCCTGCAACATTTTCGTGGACCGTGCCAAGTCTTGTTCCTTGTAGTCGTACATTACAAAGGTTCGGTTAGACGTACACAGTCAATTTATTTGTGGGGACAAGTGCGAGAGCAGTGCAAGCTAAATCGGTTGTTGAAGAACCACGTGCAATCCATGTGTGATATCTCAGTTAACAGCTATAAGAAAATTTGCTCCATACAGATTTGCAAGCATGAGTAATTTATTCAAGGGAAATATTGCCATTTATTCAACTGCAGCACAAAGCTACAAAGGATCTCTTTGAGAAGTAAAGCATTGCAGTCGAGAAAAACTTTGCAGCACCCAATTTAGGTACTAGTATCCTCTGTGAACTTACGAATACCAGGCAAACCTAGATGACGAAGTGTTCATAACTGCATGCAGCCAGATGCCCATAGGTTTTCGTTCATGTTTAATGCGTCAAAGCAATCACTATCACCACCTCGGGTCAGAAGTTGCTGCTGCAAAAGTATTATAGCAGGTGTCCCTCTAACCCTTCAAGAATCCAGGAGAGGCATTAGGGCTATTCTAAGGCTTTCATGACTGCATACTTCAGTAGCTTATATGTAATCACTCTGTAATGTATATTGATAGGACTATGTGCATCTCCATTGTCAATGCCATACAGTATTTGTTCCATGTAGCACTTATGTTTTATACTTGTACTATATAGCAACTGTCTCCAGTCCTCTTGACATACGTGGGGCTTCCATACTTTATGTGCCATTCTTGATGTGTTGCATAATGCTTTTCTTGATTGCTCCTAGCACCTAGTGCTCTTATTACCTCGTGTTTTTACATGGTGCTCTTATTGCATACAGTTCTTATTGATTTGTGCTTCTATTACCTTGTTACCCTTTTGCCAGAACTGGCCCTTCTTGCATAATCAAAAATACATCAATCATCATTCATTGCAGGCTCAGCGAGACTACTTTGGGGCGCACACATACGAGCGGCTCTCTGAGCCTGGCAAATTCGTCCACACAAACTGGACCGGCCATGGAGGCAACGTCTCGTCATCGTCCTACAACGCGTGATCTCTGCAGCTCCTGCCAATTTGCCTCTCCTTCTCTCCCTTCCCCTCCACACACACGTGGTCCTCTTCTCACCCAGATGGCTTGTCACTTTTTGACGCCAGTTTTGAAATATATAGTCTTTATTTCATGTTTAAAATAAAGATTTTTTTAAAGTACAACTTACGTGTGCCCCTTGTATAGTTCATTTGAAAGGTGTGCATACAAACTACTGGAGTGAATTATAGCTTTCACTGGTAGTGATGATGTGTCAGCAAGCTCAATCCACTGCTCTCCTTAGACATTTGTACACCTGGATGTGCCAAGAAATTGTAGTGCATTAAACCTTTTAGCACAGTACACACTGGTAAAGTATTGCAGGTGGCCACTTTCAGCAGTGCAAAACCATGTTATGGCAGAGCCTTGCTGTACTCAATCTGGATGAGTGAATCTCCAGCTGTCCAACTGCCCTTCAGCAGGGGCACCTGACTTTGCCCTCAGTTTGCACCACACGCAGCCTTTTCCTCTGCACAGTTGCTTGTTTTCTATTGTAATAGAGCTGAAAAGAAAATCTTAACAACTCTACCAAACTTTCTGTCCTCTTGTGCAATGAAATGCATACATAGTGATTTTCTTTTTTAAGAAAGTCGCAATATTTTTACGAGCAGTTAATGCTACGTGGGATAAGTTTTAAGCAGTTTTGAAATGCATCAGCCCTACTACTTGAAGTTCTCGCACAAAATATCCAAAAGTGTCTGTTGGTCACATGTGGCATGTATGAGGAGAAAGGGGTGATGAGGAGGAAACAGATTACTTCACAGTTGTGATCAAACTGAGCGATGCAGCCTTCGGAGCAAACGGAAATGCTGGTGGTGCGAGACTTCGCATTTCCATGCCCTCGGCTGGTGGACTGCTATTGGAGAGGAGGGAATCGGGCTGCAACATGTAGCACACTTTGCAGATTGCTTGCAGTGGTGGACCGGTTCAGACATGTCTTGTAAAGCCTTTGAGTATCGTCTCAAATGTGCGGTATGGAGTGTTGGGCACGAAAGCAAATTCGAGGAAGCTTGTAGAGATCATTTGGCTGCAATTAAAGCAAGGGGGGGAGCACTGAAAGCATGTTGCAGAGTCACTGGAGGAAAGCCAGTCAATCTGCGTGGAGAGCCTGGTGTTTTTCAGTCTTTGATAGCTTGAGGCTTGAAAGTGTTAGTGACGTGTATTTATTGTCTGAGCCAACTGATTATTCAAAATTTTTCACTTTCTGTGCTCGTAAGTTGGCACACAAAGGTACCAGTGTGTCCTAGCTTATTGCAGTGATTTCATTCAAAGGAATTTTCGTGGTTGCAGGATACAAACATGAATTGCAGTGTCATACAAAACATCATACCATTATCAATTACAAGGAAGAGGAGATTTGCCTCATTGTGAAAGATTGCATTTGTTGGCAGAATGTTTGAGCCACACCTTTCTTTAGCAAGGTTATTATGGGAGGAATAGCAGTGCCGGCATTGTTTATGGTGAATATAGCACGATACTAGCTGTGTTCCAAGAACGAATATAACAGCAAGAACAGGTAGGTATACCTCATATAGACAGAGGTATGCAGGCTCGTCATACAACAGAAGGACGTGTTTCTTGGCCAATTGGCGTTTGCCAAGACATGTTGCAGTGCTGAAGCACACACGCATTTAAGAAACCGAACACCTGTCCCAACTGAGGTATGTGGGTTTCTTCTAGTGTGTGTGTGCTCTTGCGCTGCGATATGATTCTTCATACAAAGTCTGTTAAAACAAAGGTCTGCAATTGATCCATTCCACATATTGGAGCCACATTGCAGAACCTTAAACTTGCACAAGTTTGAGTGCTTATTCTGGAATTTCATTGTACTTCTACATGGCTACAAAGCGCAACTGCATATACGTGATGACAGAATAGTCGAAAATGACGAAAAGCGCAGTATGTCGCTAGAGTTGGGGGTTTCGACTAATGAACCCGTCTTTGTCAAGGCAAGAACGAAGACAAGTCCACTTGTAGAAACATTATTGCTTGTGACATTAAGTTGTTTTTCATTGTCTGAATGATTTTTTTTTTCTCTCTCAAAGCATCCATCTTCCCTTGAACTTGTGTTCTCGTTTTCGCTGTATTATGTATAATACACAGTAGGTTTTGCGAAAGCTAAGTATTATGCGAAAATAGCCAGTTTACTCGAATAGACACATGGGCAGGTTGGTCGATATGCATATGCTGTTATTCCTGGAAAATGAATAGCCGGTTTGACCTTCGAAAGTTATATAGGCACATGAGTACCTTGAATGATCGCAAAAAAAAAAAAGGGGGGGGGGTGGGGGGGGGAGGGCCATGGCGTGACGATTAAATTGGCCGACATATTGGGTGGCACTGTCTTATGGCGTCATCTGTGACGATGTCAGCAATGACGACGTCATCAAAATGTTACGTGATGGCGTCACACTGCCTCTGGAAAAGCCGCGGAATCTTCGAGAAGTTTTTTGCGAAAACTTGGGCAGGATCATAGAAAGCGATAGACGGCAGTCCGCGCAACCGTTTCGTAAACATAACTAGCCTTGCGCGAATATTCGAACTAATATAACGGTATTCTAGTTCGCTTCAATACGAATTTAAAATGTCCTAAATTTCGATGTGTTCGAAACGAACAAGTAGACGCGTTTATGCTTATGTAACCTACTTGTCAAGGTGGTTTCACTGCAACGTTGGAAACTATGCCGTGAAACCGCCTTTCAGGGATGAAAATGCATTTTCCGGAAAGCAAATTTAATCTTGGAAAGGTACTGATTTGGGCTAGTTGGTAGCGATTCATACTAAGGCTCCTTGCGAAACACTTCTGAACGAAAGAAGAGGACACGCCACGGACACGAGCGCACTTGTGCCAGTTATTAACGTTACTATAGAAAGTTGCCTGTGGTATTTGCACTTGTCTGTGCTTTGTCTTCCTTCGTTCCTAAGCGGTGCGAAAATAGCCTTAGTATTAACCACATTTTGTGGTGAAGTGTGCATATTACCTGCGCTCCGATTAATTCTTTTTGTATTCTTAGAGCCTGTTAAATGAGCGAAGTGTTGTGTACTTTCAAACTTATTCTACTTTAATGCTCATAACTTGCACTGTACCGTTACTCAAACCCAACTACTGTGGACGAGGATTAAGCTTTGAAAATCTCTCAGCGCCGCCACGGTGGTCTGTCTAGTGGCTACGGCACTCGGCTGCAGATCCGAAGGTCGCGGGATCGAATCACGGCCGCGGCGGCTGCATTTCGATGGAGGCGAAATGTTGAGGCCTGTGTGCTGTGCGATGTCAGTGCACGTTAAAGAACCCCAGATGGTCGAAATTTCTAGAGACCTCCACTACGGCGTCTCTCATAATCACAACTGGTTTTGGAACGTTAAACCCCAGAAATCAATCAATCAATCAAGCTTTGAAAAAATCTATGGTAATTACAATTTGCTGAAACTTCGAACCAAAAAAGTGAATTCGGGAAGTGGTAGACAGCCTGTCGGGTGATGCGTGGTAATTAGTCAGTAATGAAATATTGTTACGGTTAACTGTAATGCATTAAGTTTGCGAGAAGAGGAAAATATGCCAGCCTTGAAATGTGTACGATATTTATTTCTTGGCACATCCGTCAGGAAACGCGTATCATAGGCATACCACTGGGCAAACTTCTCCAACATTAATTCAAAAAGGCCTCAGTCTCTTTCTATCATAGGCGTTCAGTCTGCCAACCATAATCCCGATTAAAACATGGATTTCTGGCGAAGAAAATGATTTCATCGTATGGTGGAAGGATAAACAATCAAACAATACATTATTCGAGTGAGAACTTGGTTAACAACTGATTACTAATCGGTTTGCTGAACTATATGCTGAACATGAAGATGGTGCTATAGGTCATATACGAGATGGGGTGGAATCTTGTTGGATTTATGTATGGAATTGAGTATGTGGAGCTATACAGTTGGCAAACGTGCCGTTTTCATCGTACCGTTCAATCTTTCTTTTATCGAGACAGGACGATATATAAACTCATTTATTTTAGCGAGCAAGCAAGTGAGGGTTGCGAGACAAGCGTGATCACCGATATAACTATAATGCCAACGCACTACGATAAGAATGAGCGTGGTTCGGTTAGGAAAAGACGCTAACTTCTGCAGCCCATGTAGGGAGCACGGCTAAGCGTCGGTGGGGGAGGGGGAAAGGGAGTGAAAGAGATAGAGAGGAGAGAAAAGCCGTAGTGGAGGGCTCCGGTAATTTTAGACCACCTGGGGTTCTTTAACGTGCGCTGACAACGCACAGTACACGGGCCTCTGGCATTTTCGCCTCCATCGAAAATGCGACCGTCGCGGCCGGGATCGAACGAAAAGGAGGCACAAACGAGACTGCTAAACAACGCGAGGCAGACCACTCTTTCGAGTCGGCTACAACTACTCACACACACAAAAAAAAAAAAAGGGGGGGGGGGGGGGGGGAGAGAAAGAAAAGAAACGCGAAAGAAACACATGCGAGGCGAACACACAGAAGCACGAATTGCGCCATGTCAGAGTGATACGAGAGGACGCCCGCTTGGCGATGCAGCACACGTACGGCACGAAATCCTTGTGAGCGGAACCAGCCAGGCGCGCAAGAATTCGTGTAGTAATTGTTTATCCGTATACTCCTTCGTGGGATTCCTGCGGGATGTCTGTTTTTTCTACGGTTCTGATCCGAATTTCTTTTATATATCCTTTCGACTTCAACCTCTGTCAGCGGTTTTATTGATTGTGGTTGAAGGGCTAAAAAGACACACTTATTTTCGCAACCCATAAGGGAGCACGGATCAGCGTAAGGGGGGGGGGGGGTAGGTGTGGAGGTGAGGGATTAAAGACACAAAAGAGCCGAGAGGCCGCCTCTTCCGAGATGAGTGGCCCACCGCCGAGGGCCAGGTAGGGGCGCGTTCGTTCGCTCATTTTTATATATGGCTTATGGGTGCTCGGTGTTACGAGGAGTCGAGCCCATTACCTCCCGTACTAGAACACCAAGCTACACCACTTGAACACAGCTGCGGTTACTCTTACTAGGTTTTCATTTAAGCCAACGGTATGTGCTTTCTTTTGCAACCTTCTAAACCTATGCATGTCACCACTTCAGTAAAACAAAGACGGAGAAAGATAAGACGACAGGTCTTGTCTTTCTGCGACCTTGTTTTGCTTTAGCGGCAAACATCTATATAAAAAAACTACTAGACCAATTTGAGATCCTTCTAAACATAGTCCTCCCGCCCCCTTTCCCCTTCTTTTTCGTAAAGAGACACCAAGGATAAAGACTATTTTTTTTTCGTAATTAGTAAAGTACATCCTTTCACAACACCAAAAACACCATTCTTGCATCGGAAAGACGCTGATCGATAATTGCCTCCGAGATGTTCACGCACCAACACTTACCTTGACGCCTGTCTAACCTTGATATAACGAATGCGTGTACACAGAATTACTGGTTACAGCGAATTAAATGAGGGATAGTATTGACACTGAAACAGTCTTACACATATACGTTTATAACGAATTATCGGATATAACGGAGCTACTTCTCCGTCATACTGATTTCGTTATAACGAAGTTAGACCGTCCAGTGGCGTCGACTAGGGTTTAAGTAATTATGTATTGGCGAACATAACTTACATTGCTTCCTAATTAAGCCAGAGAGTTTGCGTGACAACTTTCAGAAAGCTTTATTTATTCATTATAACAGAAGCGAGAAATAAAACTGAAATCTGTGACGTAACACACGCACATTTAGGCACTGAAGTTTCGGCGCGAAATTGAAAAGTGTGACTGTGATGTTAATTTCCTCCCCTGATAACGAACCTATAATGGCGATATCGATGACAATAGTGCCCTCAACAACAACCAGTCTAAACAGATTTAGTGCCTCACTTTAATGCTCCTAACGCTTTTATGTAATTTGCGACGGTCTAGCGTGTAAACGGATTTTTACTTCCACAATAGAGTAACGATCTTAGGCTAGAACGCCACCTTGTGTTGGGTTAGAAGGCAACCTGGTGTTGAAATAAGAGAGGGCGTTATAGTCCAAGCAGAGAATATAGCTAGCGGTTCTGTGACACAGAAAGAAATACTCCAATGTAACGGTTAAATTTTATACACTTCATAATCGTTCTCTTTGGCAGGGCGAAATAAATGTAAACCTGTGTAAAAGCTGGTTGGCGTGTAGGGATAGTCGATAAACTGAAGACAGGAACAGATAAACAAAAAGAAAAGACAGTCGCTAAAGTGTAGACGCACGGTAGTTTGAACGGAAATAAAATAATAATCGGAAATGGCTGCTCAAGTGAGCGAAATTTATGTTCCCTTGCCTTGATCGTATTCGACGTAGAACCCTCTCGATTGTTTTGTTTTTTTTTTCTTTAAGCTGGAGGCAGGCAGCTTGCTGTGTTGCACCATTATTCATTGGTTGACGGAAAGCGCATTTTCAGTAACAATATGTGTTTAGTGTAGGACAAAGCGCCATATTCCATAGCCCTGACGTGGAACACGGAGCCCAGGTGCGCATGCGCCAAGGCCGGAGATTACCGACTTACCCGTCTGGTAAGCCGGTAACGTTGAAGGACATCGGCTTGTTCCTTCAGGACGTCTCAGGCTGTCCCAAATCCCTCCCTCTAACGTGGTCCTTTATAAGAGGACTGATAACTACAAAGTAAATACGTAAAGCGGTTTTCAAACCCTCGTAATCCTCGAAGACAGGTTCGGTCCCATTACGCTGAGACATGACGTCACGGTCGGGTGCCGTTTTGTAGTAGATGCCAACGGGATATGAAAAAGCGAGCCGCTGAGTTAAAAGACAGCGCGGCAAGGAGCGTACTATACGGCCAGGTATAGAACACGCAACACTCAAAGTATTATCTGTAGCCTTCTCTCGGTGCAGCCGTTAGAAAAATTGCTGCGGCAAGATTACCTGGCTCAGAAAGATCGACTTGAAGCATCGAGCGCGATGAAAGAAGAAATAAAAATAATATGAGTTAGTGTTGTTGTAGAGAAATAGAAAAGAAATTGAAATTAAAAAAAAAGGAAATCGAAGACGAGAGATAAAGAGGACGTGACCGCTAACTCCACGGCTCGAGAGATATAGGGGTGGTACGCAGCCGCCAAAAACGCGCAAGGCGCAGCTGTCAACAAGAGAAAATTGTTTCCAGCCGGGAGATGAAAGATGCTTCACAAACGGGATATGGTTGAGCGGGCCAAGAAAAATTAAAATATTTCAAAAGTGAAAGCAAAGGTGCACGAAACAAAACAATCGAGGAAACTAGAAAAAAAAAAACGAATGTCAGGAGGATATACCGCTAACTCTATAGTTCCAAGTTGAAGTTCGACGCATTGGCTAACAGTAATAGATGTATAACAACACTTTTTCTATAGGTCTTTTGCGCCGCGTTTCAAGAAACCATCGTCTACGTTTTTCTTTGCGTGCGCGTGTCTGTACCTCTCTCTCTCTCTCTCTCTCTCTCTCTCTCTCTCTCTCTCTCTGGTGTGTTGTGTGTGTGTGTGTGTGTGTGTGTGTGTGTGTGTGTGTGTGTGTGTGTGTGTGTGTGTGTGTGTGTGTGTGTGTGTGTGTGTGTGTGTGTGTGTGTGTGTGTGTGTATTTCATTGGCTCGCCTTGGCTGCTCAGGTCTTCTTGAACGTCTGAGGGCGGCTGTTCGACGATCCGCCAATACAGCCTCTCTGGCGGAGCAACTCTGGAAACACCGTCGTCGGCTAAGCGTTTTGTTCCGAAACTCACAGCGCAAACAGCAAAACGTACCCTTTGATGTTAGAGTCTAGGCAAAAATGAAAAATAAAGTAAAATTAAAAAACCCAAATTATATGAGTTCGTTTCACAAGGTGTCATTACCTACTGGTAAATGTATGCTGCTACTAAGCTAGAGGACCTGGGTTCGATTTCGGGCCATGGCGGCCGCGCATTTCGTTAGGGGCGAAACGCAAAAAACACCTGTGTAATTATATTTAGGCGCACGCTAAGGAAACCAGGTAAGCGGAACCAATCAGGAGTTTCCCATGAACTACGGTACGCCTCCTAATTGTATCGTGGCTTTGACTCGTAAAAACCCCGCATAAATTATTTAGTCGTCGTTGCATTGTTGTGTTTTCCTCATTCGCAAGGGCATCAGGGTCAAAGCTTGCCCACCGCGACGAAGATTTTATCTCGACGTACAGGGGCAAATCAAAGGGTTACGTAGATGTCCCCCAGCTTCCTTATAGATGTGCCCCAGCTTCGCACAGCGGCATAGCCAGATGCCACCCAATTTTTTGAAGGTATTTATTACAGAAAACGCGAGATGTGCTGAGCGCCGCAGTATGTATATGACAATCGCAAAAGAGATGCGATGTATTAAAAAATCGCTTCAGTCAGTCAATCAACCTTGTTTACAAAGCGACACATGTAGATTTGAAGGTACAGTCCCCGTACAGCCAATTACCCATAACTGAACGTTGCTTGGGGACATTTGCACAGAAAAGTCAGACATACGGCGTCTCTTACTGAATGAGCATTGTTAAGTTCGGTGTTAAAGATTCCCTGAAGTTCGGAGTTCGCTGCAAGTAAAAGGGCCTCCCCAATCAGTGCGAGAACGGATAAGGTGTTCAACGTCACCAAAGCAAACAGCGCCACAGCAGCAGCGGCGGCGCGGAACCTAACCTAACTCTTATTTATTCCGCTCACTCCTTGGATCACATATACATGTCGAGTGTGCGTGTTCTTACACCTCATTAGCTTAAAATTAACGCCTCGAGCAACTAAGAAGCGTCCCCTAATTAGTGCGACGAGCGAAATAAGGGGACAGCCGAATCACGCGTGTACTAAATGAACGTCAGCTGAACCGTAGCTAGAGAGAGGCTTTGATGCAAATTAGCGCACTGAAAACATTGCTTCAGTACCCACTTCTTTCCATATTGCGTCGCTATATCACCCCCCCCCCCCCCCTTTTATGACTCCGAAGTGCATCTTATAAGATAGATTTATGGTTCTAGCAATGTCAGCTTGCCCCGCCACGGTGGTCTAGTGGTTATGGCACTCGGCTGCTGATCTGAAGGTCGCGCGATCGAATCCCGGCCGCGGCGGCTGCATGCATTTCGATGGAGGCGAGATGTTGAGGCCCGTGTGCTGTGCGATGTCAGTGCACGTTAAAGAGCCCCAGGTGGTTGAAATTTCCGGAGACCTCCACTACGGTGTCTCTCATATTCAGAGCTGGTTTTGGGACGTTAAACCCTACATATCATCATCAGCAATGTCAGCTTACCGTGAGATAAGTGCTGCAATAGCGCTCCGTGGTGATCGGCACGTAACCAGCTTACTCTGCAAAGCCTTTAGCAGTCACTCTCATCATCATCTCACCGCGTTACCGTGCGCACCGAGCAACCCGTGTAGGTTCTTGCTCGCAACAGTATAGTTATGTGCCAACCACTATCGCACGGTATTAGTGTCATTGCTAAATCTTTCGAATGACAGTGGACTTCGGAGGTGAATAACACAAATGCGAGCGACAATGATGTGCCGAAAAAGATTGGTAACAAGGATACGCATTGAAGAGAAGGGAGATAGCGGTTTTATTATTATTAATTTATTTATTTATTTATTTATTTATTTACTTATTTATTTGTTTATTGTACCCTCAGGGCCCAAGGGCATTACAGACGGGAGTGGGGATACCTAAACAAAACAAAAACAGCAAGGCATAACGGAACAAACCCAAAACATGGCGAAAACCCAAAACAAGACAAATATTTAAAACAGCTACGGGGATACACGAGAGCAATTTTAACAGTAAGAAGAAATTATACAATATATATATTCAAAGAACAATTGCTTTGCGAAACATAACAAGGTCTTTTCCATAAGCAATGTCATGGAGAAGGTCATTCCAACTGACACGTAGGTTAGGAAAGACTCGGGATGTTTTGCTACTCGTAGGGGAACGCGGTGCAGTGTCGTCGAAAAGAAAGGGAATGGGAGTGAAATGTCAAAATATTTTTGCCCACGAGCCAGGACTGATGAAGAAACTACCCTCCTGACTATGTCTTGGTCTAACTGGGCATGACGACAACAGTGAACCACAGTGAACTGCATTGTATAATACAGAACTTGAAAATATGTGATAAAGACATACTGCGATGAAAAGGAGACACCTCCTTTCGAGGTGAGCATCCTCACACTAGCGAGTCCCTATTAATAATAATAATTAAAGAAAAACTGCTGGGGCGCACGGTGGTACCGGGAATCGAATCCAGTACTACATCTAGGGCACAGTACCAGTACATACCGCATCGGAAGCAGACGCCGTACCACTTCACCACCTCTGGGGTCAAGGAAAGAGTGAAGACAGCTCGTTTGCCGCCTTAAATGCAGAGAGAGAGAGAGAAGGAGGGACAGTGGCAAGGAAATGCTGAAATCACACGCAAAGTCGCTAAAGAAGGCAACAGAAAAAAAAAAAAGAACTATCGTTTGAAACAAGCTACTTTCTGTCGAGAGCCCTCTTCCATCGGGAATTAAACTCCTCTCGGAGTCCTTGAAGTTGCGGAACGCCGGAAAGCAGAAAGCATGGCCCAGCGGCGGTTGAATGTCGACACCGTTCGTACAGGTCGTTGGCCGCGCCTATAAGTGGCGCAACGAAGACAGCTTGGGCTGTCGCTTATAGAACCACATTGATCTGGCGCCTTGTTCCTTTTAAACACAGGTGGCGGTACTGTCGTTACCTCTGTGTCAGCATGCGAGCCGGCCGTTAACCTCAGTTCGATCGCGGCCACTGCCTGCTTCTAAAGCGTAGATCTATCGTATACTTAGATTACCACCGCGTTAGTTCTTTCGATTATAACGATGCCCAACTATTGCACTGCTTGCTGTATCGTTCACTCCCTTTACACTGCGCAGAGAAGCAGCCCAATGACAAAGCTCGCACTGCGGAATAAAACTTGTCCTTGGGAGAGTTAAAACAAACACGGGGCAGAAAACTACACGCACGAAACGCATCTATCAATCGCTTATTAAAACGAACACAGAAGGAAAAATGTGGGCCAATAACGCCAGCGCAAACAAAAATGCGTAGAGTGATGCTGACTTGCGTGGCTGAAATTTCAGTGCCCTACCTGTATACGCAGTTGGCCATGTCCCGTTCTCAGACATGCGCACGCGCAGTGTTGAAGATGATCTTGTTATAGTGTCCCAGCTAGAGAGTCGGCTAAGCTTGCGACCGATAGAAAGTTGACTCGCGTCCGAAGTTTCTCTTATCATAATCTGTAATCAAGCCTTAATCAACCTAACCTTGTTAGCTCTCTGATACGAGCCGCCGCAGTTTGTTATCGGCTTGATAAGTGACGACGTCAGCAGCGGCTCTACAGAAAGCGGGACACTCACCTTAGGGCGGCGGGAAAGCATTCTAGCTGCAGCCCAATAAAGTACTACGCCGCCTTCTTGGCTTCTGTATAAGACCGGCAAATTCACGTTTTCCTTTCTTTCAGCTTTCCCTTTACTGTTCTGGCTTTTAAACTTCTATAGACCTTTATTTTTAACTAGGATTATGCAGCTCTGGCTTATCCATTTACCTTATTCAAGTGAAACATGTTCCTGAGAGAACGGGTTCTGTTTGTGCCCTGCAACACATTCAGCACTTTCTTAATGGAACAGCCTATAGGGAACATCGGCTGTTATGGCGCCGCAGGGCTTTGCTGTTTCCGTTGAACGGCTGCGAACGCGTCTCGCCAAGTGGACGGCGCGCAGAGCCGATTTCTCTGCTCAGTGCGCGTTAGACGCGACAGCTTTAGCAAGCTCAACGCTGCTTCTAAGTTTACTTCTAAGTCTTCCAAGTGGCGTGGAAGAGGTTTGATGTCTTCGAGATAAGTCATCTCTTATCCTAGCAGAACGATGCCTTAATGTAGAACTAAGACCCAATCAAGATTTAGTACCAAAGAAAAAGAAATTGATGAAGTTTCAATAAAAACACAATGATACCTTAACGATCTCGTGGTCGCCACTTTCTCATGTGGCAGCTCAACGGAATGGGCAGGCACAGAACTTTATTTAGGTCCTGAGAAACTGCGGTTGGACGAAATTCAATAACATATGAGAACATCTTTTCAACAAGCTTTTGTTGTTGCTTACATGAGACGTGCACGAAAGGATAATGGAATCGAACTATTCTTAAGCAGGGGCAGAAGAGCTTGAACGTCGACACTGATGAAGCGGACTATATAGGCAAACGCGTTTAGCACTGACATCGCACAGTACACGGGCGTCAATATATCGCCTCCACCGAAACGCACCCGTCACGGGCGGGATCCGAACCCGCGACCTTCGGATAAGCAGCCAATGCCATAACCACTACACCACCGTGGCGGGGTGACCGCTACAACGTTAATCTAGGTACGAAATACTTCACAACTTCAGCTGATGTACTGTTTTGGAAGCATGACGTTTTTTGATAAACATTTCGCAATGGTCCATATGTCGCAAGTCGAGTCGGTTTTTGCGCAATACTGAACGCGTCATGCTGGTAAAGAACGCTGAATGCTCTTTAGCTGCACCAATGCCATTCCACCCACATGTTTGTATTCTGTACTGCAAACTCCGTGTTTCGCGTTTGCGAGCTAGCTTCGAAGCTTCGGTGGGTCTGCTGTTCCCACACGTTGTATGCGTACACCCACGCTTAAGCGCCCAAGAATGCAAATTTCATGCCCGAGCCAAGTTCGATCGTTTTAAGCGTTTTCGTTTGGATACCTCGTTTACATTAGAAAAAAAAAAAAAAAAAAAGGAACACGGCCGCCTTCCATTACTTCTCTAAATGCCACTCCTCTTCGGCCGTTTGCCGCTTTCGGAATTTGAGAAATCGACCTGCTACGAGGTGTCTCGCAAAGATTGTGGCGTTGGGAATGCGTGCGTGTACAAAAATGAAAGTGATTTGTGAACGCGGGATTGAAAGCGAACTTCTGATAATTTCATTTAGACTTGGCTTGTGACAGCTACCCCCTGTTATGACAGGAACAAACAAACAAACAAACAAACAAACAAACAAACAAACAAACAAACAAACAAACAAACAAACGGACGAATAAATAAATAAATAAATAAATAAATAAATAAATAAATAAATAAATAAATAAATAAATGTGATTGATTGATTTGTGGGGTTTAACGTCCCAAAACCAGTTCTGATTATGAGGGACGCCAAAATAAATAAATGTAAAATAAACACAATTGACAAGCATGAAAACAGTAGAGAATAGCCTCCAAAGTACGTGAAACGCTGCGCAAGAAAAGAAAAAAGATGAAAAAGAAAGAAAACACCATCGAGATCGTTCTCAGAAAGATACTCCTAGCGATTTGGCGTTTGCGTATTCCTTGTTGCTCACTTCCTATCAGACACGAAGCAAGGCCTTTTCACACCTATTTAGCATGAATGCGCAAGTACAGGCAGAACGACTTTCTGTACTGAACAGACAGCAACATTTTCACAATTTCTACGAGACAAAATCTCGCTCGAGTGGTGGTGATGATGATGATGATGATGATGATGACGACGATGATGACGACGATCCTTCATATATGGTGCATATAAAAGTTTAGTCTATGCACAGAGCTGGTCTGGCCCCATCGCCTTTGTGTCCATATTGCGGCGAAGACGAATCTATCGAACATTATTTTTTAAAATGCGCTCGTTTATCCTCATTAAGAAAACACACATTAGAAGATTCTTATCATAGGGTTGGGTTGCAATTCACCGTCTCTAGTATTCTGTCTTTGGGAGCCTCCTCATTAGGACATTGCCACAGGGATGTGTGCTCTACTGTTTCAAAATTCATAATTGATTCAGGTCGGTTCTTTTCGTAAATTCGTACTTTTCACTGTTAATTTCATCCTGATTATTCGATTCTGATTGGTATTCTATAGTACTTCAGGCTTAACTATTTGAACTTCTGACATCTTGGCCAATCCCCCAGGGTGGGTATGTGCCAGATTTGAGGAAACAACAACAACAACAACAATATATGGTGCATACCCACACCGGTGGATTGACAAAGACCTGATATGTTTAACTTTTAATTGGTATTTTGCGGATACCGCAGAACGATGAATAAAAAGAATTATTTCTAGGTTCGTTTCTTTTGCTTCTTGTTTTTTGCACTCCTATTCCACGCGAACAAGCGCGGCGAACGTGCCATCCGCAATGTGGCCGTTGTCTGGAATGTCTTCGATGTGAGTTTGTCGGTGAATCATCTAAACAACTTTGATACAGCTCTAAACGACATATGGGCGGGGAGAAGGCACATAGAAACGTATTGCAGCTTTTTTCTCGTCTCTGTGTTGTTTCGCGTTACCTGGACGTTGTTTTCTGCAGACCAATTTTGCTTGAAATATTCGTGTCTTTTGCAGATTCGATTCCTGGGGCTTTTCGTCCCAAAACAACGACATGATTATGAGACAAGCCGGAGTTAAGGGCTCCGGAAACTTCGACTACCTAGGTTTTTTTAACATGCACTGACATCACACAGCACACGGACCTCAACATTGCGTCTGGTCGGGTCGGGAAAGTTTAGTACCCGGCGAACAATTGGAAGTATTCGCGGTCCCTGTAAAGCGTGCTTTCTTTTGCAGAATACTCAATGCGGGAAAGCCATACCATAGTAGACTATACATTGTTTTGTTCTCGCAACCGCCTTCACAGTAAGCACGCGTAGCATTGTTGCGTGCAGCCGATACACAAGGTCATTTGCACATTATATATAAGCAATACATTCACGCAATATGTTTACATGTAAGCTTGTGCTGGCCAAGATGGCGACCTTAATGCAATAGGGAACACGTCGTGTTCCTTCTCATTGCAGCAAAGCTGCAGCGGCTGTCCTATTTAGCATCATCCCGGCAGGCAACAGAAGCACCGTCCCGGACACACCTATGATCAAATGTGTGCGATCAGAATTCAATATTGCTGAGCGAACGCTGTCATATTGTTGGGCTAGCCTTTCTCTCTCTCTCTCCGCACACACACACACACACACACACACACACACACACACACACACACACACACACACACACACACACGCGCGCGCGCGCACACACACACACACACACACACACACACACACACACACACACACACACACACACACATATATATATATATATATATATATATATATATATATATATAATATATATATATATATGCACGTGTCCTTCTTCTTCGCATGGTTAAAAACATTGCCAGGTGTGTGCGAACGTTTGATTGCTTCGAGTGTTCCCGAATATTACATTTCGAATATTCGTTTTCATTTCGAAAATGTCGAATATTCGATGCGATTCGAACATTCGGCAAAATTGAATGTGCGCTCCAGTAGTCTTGCCGAAAATGACCGTTCTTCCGCGCTTACGCATGGGGCCTTACCGACGATGCCCACCGCCACCGTGTTGGCGAAACTCCGCCGCCGGTGAAGGCGCCCCTAGCGGCAGGAAGGACATGATTAGCGGGTACACGCTCGCTCCACGGCATATCAACGGAGATTGACGTACTACACTGCGCCAGTACATGCACTACCGCAGCCTCCTGCGGCAGGCTCCTGAAGACGCTAAACTGTTGGCGTATAATACGTTTGTTAGGCCAATTACTGAATATGGGTAAGTAGCGTGGGGTCCGCATACGAAGGAAAATACTGCGCACTTGGAGAGTGTTGAAAAAAAAAAAAAAAAACCAGTTAAGGTTACCTACAATGCGTACAGCTGGCAGACATCAGCAATCGCATTAGTTAAGAAAGGCGGAACTCGAGTCACTAAAATTTCGGCATCCCGAAGATAGGCTACGGTATCTATACTTGATATACGATAAAGTGGGAATAAAGAAAAAAAAAGTTTATCCCATCTGTAATCAAATAAGCCACAGGCTATCACCATGCAAAAAAAGAAAAAAAAAATTCCGAGATTTCTGTTGCTGAACAGACTTTTCCAAATATTCTTTTTTTTTTCCGCAAGCTTTTCGGGAATGGAATGGTCTTCAGCCGAGGTTATGGAACGCTCATCTCTGGCAGATTTCGTTCAAGGATTGAGAGATCACCTGTGTAACGAAGCACGATGTATCTCTCTTTGTTGCGCGTATTTTGACGCCTCTTTCATGTTTGACGTTTTGCTGTACGTGGACTCTTATACGCGGTGCTAAAATATGTTTTTCTCTTTTTTTTTCTTTTTTTTCCGCGTGGACATCAGATGGATAATCTATTCCGAGTTATAATGTATTTGCGCATCTTGCACCTCCCACTACTGCTTACATACTGTTTAGGCTAGCAGTATTACATAAATAAATAAATAAATAAATAAATAAATAAATAAATAAATAAATAAATAAATAAATAAATAAATTAGTGCCGCCAACGTGCTCTAGCACCGGTAAGCATATTCGTATACATATTCGTTCATCCACTCTGTTCATTAAGGGTAACAGAGTGGATTCCTAGAGAAGGCAAGCGTGGCAGGGGACGGCAGAAAGTTAGGTATGCATATGAGATCAGGAAGTTTGCGGGGATAAATTGGGCCCAGTTAACACAGGACAGGCATAATTGGAGATCCATGGGAGAGGCCTTTGCCCTGCAGTGGGCGTAGACAGGCTGATGATGATGATACATACTCGGCGGGGCTGTTCCCACTCATGTATGCATGCACTGTGTACTGCACGCTCGTATGAGGCAACGAAAACGTGCTGACCTACCATTCGCAGCCTCCTTCTTGTGCAGGATCTCTTCAGCATGCATTGCAGCGGCCTGACGTTGCAGAATAACTAGCATTGCTTCATAACAGCTTTTAATATTTCTTGTCCTTTGCCTGTGATATCGATGCACTTGGAATCTGAAAAGGTGGCGTAGGGCTTTGTTTCCTGACAGCGACACGTATTGCGTTGATTAACCTATTTTCTTAACTTAATTATATGTTTAACATGATCTCATTATTGAAGTCGAACTTCTGTTTTGATGTTCGATATTCTATTTGCTACTCGAAGCTGTATGTTTGTATTCGATTCGTATTCGAAGACCTTGATAATCGGACACCTATTATTTTTGCCGAACGGTGTCACTTGACGCTGACAACTACACTGACTTGTCTCGGCGGGTATATGACCTTGTGGCGAACGTGGGAACTCGTTTGCTCCAGTTGGTGTTTATATTCTTAAGCCGCACGTGACGCGAACTGTACGCCGGGAAACTTTATTTTGCGTGTTATTTCTTACACCGAGCTCTTTGTGTAGGCGTAAGACAAACTCCCGTGTACGCTTTCCTAATCCTCTTCCTTCTTCTCCATCGCGGTGACGGCTCGCGCCTCGCCGCCGCCGCAGCTAACCACACAGATGATGACCATGTGGTTAGCTGCGGCAGTTAGCTGGCTAACCACACGGACATCTCCTCTCACAGTCGGTCCATCCGCCGGCGCTTGTTCCCCACAGTCTCACAAATAGTATTCCTCACCTGTCGCATTACAGTGTAGGCGGTTCCATTTACCTGTCGGAGCGGTGAGCACCTAGGTTGCTGTTCTTAGTGACCCACAGATGGTGGTGAACGAGCACTGACGGCAAGCGTATAAAGAGGACGGGACGGACGCCATCGGAGTCGTTTGTACATCAATGCCGTCTTTAATAGTAGAGGAAAGGCACTGATTACACACGTCCCGCAGCCCCGGGTCTGTCAGAGATGCTTGGCCCCCTGCATTCGATGAATATTCTGATCTACGAAGAACGGATACCGGAAAAGAACCTGAATGTGCTGGCTTTGTCATATATACAAAGACGCAAAATTTTCTTAAATTGCCAGTGCGTTAGATAAAAATTAAGTCATTTGTTTGTGCCTGCATTTGCCTGTGCAGGAATGTAAGGTTTCATTTCACTAATTTCTTTGACACGCGTCGTTGTCATTGTTATTGCCATCGAAATTCCTTGCTCCCAAGAGTCCTAGCTCTATAATAACTTTAAGCGCTGAAACTATTACATGGTTGAAGAGGAAGTAACGCAACACGTGTGATACTGTTTCCGCACGTATTGTGTTCCTTTTGCACTTCGTCGCTGATTCTTTTAAGCGCTTAAGACGTCTTACCGCTCGCTACCAAAGCGGATAAATACGAACCCTTGTGATGCTCTAACTGACCGGGTTATTACTCAGTTCACTCCACTTCCTTGCTCACGGCTGGGAAACGTCCGCGAAGCTGGGGTCTGTTATCTATGATGCAAACCTATAGACCATCCTGATACAGAGGAGCGTTAATGAGTGGTCTCGTACAAAGTGGTATCCCGCGACCACGTGACTCACGCAAGTCACGCGAGTGTCACCGACTGCGCGTCTCAAAACCATGCCACGTCACCAATGAAAGGCTGGTCGAAGACTCGGCGTGGCGGGGCACTCCGATCTGTGGCGACTGTAGCGACGTGTGCGTTTAAAACACTATTATAAATCGCACGCTTCACGCAGACCACTTAAATAGCTCTGTTATGTACGAGGAAGACCTACGCAACCGCCTCAGTGGGCTTGTGCACTATCGTCGAAGACATTTCAGTGCCCTTTCAAGGATCAGGTATATTTTTGGGCGTAATTAAAATTAATCCTACCGGTCGCAGTGTTTGAGTGTGAATGCGTCTTCGTAAGTTTTATGCAGAAATATTTGAGCAACGGGCTGACGATCGCAAATACTTGCGCCTACAGTCAATGGATTTGCAAAAGAAAAAGAAAGTACAGCGGAATCGCGCGCCACGCCCTGGTTTCACAGCGAGCTGTCAGAAGAAGAAGAGCACTCGCCATGGCCACACAGCAGTCCGGGATTCCTGATTCAAAGTAAGGCTACTTGGTTTCTGCACGTTAGCGAGTGTGCTTGTTGAGTTATGTTGCTTATAAGAAGAAGAGTGAAAGAGTATTACGTGATCGGTGCAGATATGCGGTAACTAGAAATGGCAATAATGTGGGACCGCAGGAACATAGTTCACACACCCTACGTATACTGTTTATTAGTATGAGGTCCTATAAGGTGTACTTGTTCCCAATTTATTGCCCTTACGTCATTCACGACATGCGCGAATTTTGGGCAACCTTCGAGCTTTCGTTTCTGAAAAATTGGCAAGGTTTTTCTTGTGGCTTCTTACTACGAACAGGCGGACGCAAATTTCGTATCCCTTACTCCTCGAGGACGTACCAGCTTCTGGTCATCGTACGCCTTACTCCTGCTGAATACCTCGAGCTATTCAGCAGAATTGAGATGGAATAATAATAATAATAATAATAATAATAATAATAATAATAATAATAATAATAATAATAATAATAATAATAATAATTGATACTTATCCCAAAGAAATGTCAATGGAAATAAGTCGATAGATGATCGAAGAGAATGAAAGGACACTGGAGTTGCATGTGGACACGTGTGTGGTCAGATCACGTGCGGCAAGGTTGACAATTAAGGCCGATAATTTGGCAAAGCGTCCGATAATAGCTGACAAGGGTCGCCTGCGGTTCGATCAGTCTACTGCGGCGGTTGCATTTCGGTGGAGGCGAATGTTGAGGCCAGTGAACTGTGCGATGTCAGTGCACGTTAAGGAACCCCATGCTGGTTGAAATTTCCGCAGCCCTCCACTACGGCGTTTCTCATAATCATATCATGTTTTTGGAACGCAAAAACCCTAGAAATCGTCAATCGTACAGTTCCAGTGGACTCTCTGCATAGTCCTTTGTTGTGATTGCTTTATGTCCAGCTTGATTTCCGTGAAACGTTTGCTTCGCTAGATGTTGAGCTGAATTCATGCTGACATTTTGTTCACAGAAGCACCGAGACGATTACAGAGCAGCCAGAACAACAAGAAAGCGGCAGGAAGAAGCAGAAGAAAAGAAAGAAACGCCGCCGAAAAGGCACCAGGAAATCCAGCGATGGGTCTACGAGCTTGTCGCAGGCGTCGGCGGCCTGGAGTAGCACACTCCTGACCGCGGGAGACGCGGAGCCCTCGGACGCATTACCGTTCCGCAGTGGCAAGCCTCCAAAGCTAACCACGGAATCGGACGCCGAATCGGTTGGCAGCGCAGCGCCCCTAGAGCCAGCGTGGCTACCAGGCAAGGACGACGACGCGCCGCAGCAGACGACAGCCCAAAGAAGCGCGCCTGCTCTGCCGGACACGTCTGCCATCGAGCGGGGATCGTCTGCTGAGGTACCACAGCAGACGACAGCAGGTACTGCCAAGGAAGTGCCGGAGCCAGGCGCACCAGCAAGCCGGGGGCGACTGCCTTCAGAAGCCTCGCTCGGCGCTCTGTCGCCCAGCGCGTTTGTTCGAAGCAGACGGGCGTCGTCTCGTCACTGGGGCGGCAGCCTGTTCGAGATGTCGCCCAGCACCAAGTTCGACGAAACGACGCTGGTCCTCGGATCTCGCGCTAGCATGCCCGAGATCTTTGGACGCTGGGGAGCGGACGAGGCGCTTTCGGAACGCCAAGGTGCTGTGGGACATGACGGGTTAGCGCAGGGAGGCAGGGCGGCATCGTTACTCCAGTATACCGGTACGAGTAAGGAGGGTGAAACGGCGTCTCGACTTTCCGGAGGCCAACGACGACTCTCTGTCGTGCGATGGCCACCAGATTACGTGCTAACACCCGACAGACGTTCCATGACGGGCATGTGCGAAGCGGTGGCACCGGGACAACCGGGGAAAGGTGCTCGGAGCCAGTCTGAGGTAAGGGCACTGATGTACTACACGCATGCGTTGATTTCGGTTAAAGGGACATTGCAGCACATCTTGAAAGCAGTCAGAAAACATGGCTTATCTGTAGTTGAAGCTGCTGTGAGCACGTGAGCCAAGCATTATCGCATAGCACACATGAATGACCTTAGGATTTGCTGTAAAAAATCGTAAAAAGTTGCCTGCACTCCCTTCGACAATCTCGTCATCAAAACGCAGCAGGCGGGAACAGACAAGCGCGTCTGCTGGCATGATAAATTTTGCGCAAGCAGTTAATCTCGGAGGCCACGGGCGGTACTGCGGCAGTCCAGCACAATCAGTCACGTGCTGGTGCCAACCGCGTCTAAATCAGAAGTATATGACGGAAAAATGATTATACTCGAGGTCGCGACAAGTGGCGACGTAACTTTCAGGTGTCGTAACGTCATTTATAAGCAATTTTCAAATACTTGGTTTGGATTTGTACACATGCACAAAACCCAATTAAAGTGCTGTAGCAGCCATTTGGATCGCTACGCTCAGCCACCTGCCTCTTTTTCTTCCAGACTCGAGCTCCGCAAACAGCCGTCAGAGGTCTACAACGTGGCAGAATGGACGCCGGACAAGTAACGATCGCCAGCTCCCTCTGCTGCACGTTCTTGGTGACGTCCTTGGGCATTCTGCTGCTCGTGTGGGGACGGCACTCAGTGGACGGCAGGGTCGATCCGCTGTGCAGGACGGACGACTGCGTCAGGCACGCCGAGCTCATGGTCAACATCACTAGCTCCACGAGCCTGGATCCCTGCGAGGACTTCGGCGCGTACATCTGCTCGGCCGTGACGTCACCGCTTAGCGCGACCATACCCGAGGATTCTGACCGCAAAATCAACCACGCGGTGCCCTCCGCCATGGACACTGCCGTCTACGCCTGGCTGAACGGCTTGGAAGAAACGCTTCGCAACGGCAGCTGGACGCTTCCCACCGGTCGCAAGCCCTTAGAGATGTACGAGTCGTGCATGGGAGTGGGCTCGCGCGACTACGGCACCGACTCGGCGGAGTTCTTGTGGTTCTTGAAGGAGGTCGGGCTAAGCTGGCCGGAGGACCCTCCGAGAGGCGTGGACGCCATCTCCGTCTTCGTTTCGCTCGCCTTTCACTACGAAGCACCGGCGTGGTTCTCGGTTGCCATCGCCGAGCCTCCGTCGGCTTCCCAGGAGTGGAGGCTGGTCGTCTCCCCCGACCGCTACACGTCCGTGCTGTGGGCGCATCACGAGAAAACGATGAAATCCGAGGCGTACGTCTCGTTTTGGAAAAGCATGCAGCGATCGCTCGTGGGCGACTCCGCGGCTTACCTCGACGACAGGGCGATCAACGAGACGGCGACGATGGAGGCTGACATTCTGCCGAAGCTCTACGCGGCGCTCGTGAGTCCGCTGAAAAAGACGGCGCTGTCTCCGATCGCGGACCTGGCAAACTACACGAGCTCGATTACGTCCGCGAGTTGGTTCAGGGCACTGACGGGTTGCCTGCCTCTGCGCCCTACGCTCGCTACTGAGGTCTTCCTAACCAACGTGGCCTACGTGAGAACCATAGGCGACCTGTTCGCCGCCTACGACGACCAGCAGCTGGTACGTCATCTGTCCTGGAGCTTCGTGCAGGTGTACGGACCTGTCGTGAACCCTCGGTTGTTCGCCGATCGGCTCGAGGACGCCAAGATCGCCCTACTCTACCGCCCTTCGTTCTGCGGCCTCAACGTCGAGATTCCGTACAAGCTGCTTATTTCGGCGCTGCACTTCGCCGCTAGGGTTTCCGACCACGACAAGGCTTCCGTCAACGCTCTTTTCGACAACTTGATCCTTGCGGCTGCCCATAAGGTGTCCAACTCAATCTGGCTGGATGCCGACAGCAAGAACCTTGTCGAGGCCAAGATTAAGACTGTCAACGCGAGTGTCTGGCCTGACGAGGCGCTCATGAGAACGGGAATCCTGGAACCCACTTACGAGGAGTTTCCCGAAAACGAGTCGTCCTTCTCCGCCTACTGGGTCAACTCTCGTAGGGCCATTCGTAGGGCCAAGAGTCGCCAGTTCTACCGTCGCCACGCGGTCGGTCCGATCAATTCGCAAGGGCCGTACCTCACTTACGACGGCGTCGCCCACAGCGTACTGGTCGCCTTGGGCGCCTTCGTCAGACCGTTGTACTACCGGAACGGCACGAGGGGCGCGATGTACGGCGGCCTCGGCTTCCTCATGGCGCTCGAGATCGTCAAGTCCATCGACCGCGAAGGCCTGCGTTGGGACCCCAGCGGCAACTTCGTCGACTCTTTCCTGCCGCAGTCGTCCCTGGAGGAGTTCGTCTTGCTGGACTCGTGTCCAGGTCAGGGACAGCAGCGAACCGCATTCCCGGAGATCCCGGCCCTGGAAGTCGCCTACGCCGCGCTTCAGATGGCTCTCAAAAAGGACGGGCGCCGTTACAGAATCGCAACACACCTGAGCGAAGAGAGGGTGTTCTTTATCACCCTATGCTACATGACGTGTTCGCTTAACGGCGTCGACGGTAGTCACGCCGGTGAAAACTGCAACAAGGCCTTGAAGAACTTTCCCGAGTTTGCGAGGGCCTTTACCTGTCCACCGGGTTCCAAAATGAATCCGCGCAGCAAGTGCGTGTTTTTCGATTGAACGATACGCAAGGAACGCCACCATAGGCAGCTTAATTAATCGCGATATCTAGCATACTGTGAAGTTTGTGGGTAACTATCGGGTGGACGAGTTGTGCCAAGGAGGCGAAATACTCGGTGAACAGCGTTACGTGCCTACGCGGAGGGACAGGTACACACTCACAACTCAGGTGCTTTTGCGCGACTGTCTCCGTTTTTCTTTGCGGGTCCCTGTTTAGTTCAAGTTGTGTGCAGTTCACAACGTATTCCAGTTCGTCAACAAGTATTCGCTGAGCTCAACACTTCTTGGGGGTTTTGTTAATTGGCACTGTACGCGTTTTTGTATAGGACAACGGTGCACAAAAAGCGACAATGCTTTTCTCGCGAAAGTATTTCAGGTGTAATCAAGCGTTTGTCGCTGCTCTTTACTTTGGGTTTGTTTGGGGGCTAGTACATATAACCACGATTTGTCTTGTATAGTGAGTGAGACAACTGCGTTTTAAACAGTGTTGCTCTTTTTCCCGACTTAAGCTTTACCGTTTGGCAGTTCAGTAGTAAGTTTCTGCATGCAAGTAATTAAGTGAAGCGTATATTATCGATCGAGGCTTAGGTTGTATCAGGCACATATTTTCTTTGCTTCGCTGCGATATGTGTACTGAATGAATGCGTTTTATGCTATATATGTCATGCGTAAAGAAATTTTCACCAGTGGGGGGAAAAAACGCTTCTTGCAATCCACTTCCCTTCACGCATAAACCAGTGCGCTAAAACAACTTGAAAACCAGCTGCTTAGTTTAACAAAATGTCTCAAATCACCAATATGTAATCCTTGTAGCCCTGTTGCACAGTACGACAGAAGTACGACAGCCACAAATATCTTATCCTGATGATTAAATGGCTATTTAGTATATATGAACTAATACATATCATACGAGCTTTTAACGTATATTTTTAATTGTCGATGGGTATGGGGAGTGCTGCGCCAGAAACTTGGTAGTTTCACTTAGTACTCGAACGTCACGTGGTACTCATGTCCCTCAAAGCCAACGCCGCAAACTCCTTAGGTGAGGCGAGCCTCACCCAAGGCGATTGTGTTTGTGTAGTCTGCTTTACCATGCATCCTTATGAGGAGGCCTAGTTCGGTCTCCAAGCATTCGCTGCTGTTTGTACACACCGCTTCCCAACATGCTGTTAAAGCGAATAGGACATGCTTACAACGCCGGTTATGTACGTAAAGCAAGTATATATACTGTGCGTTGTCGGTGCACGTAAAGTCAATTTCCGGAGCCTTCTATTACGGCATTCCTCTCCTTTCATAGAGCTTCTTACTATTATATGAATACCTTTTCGCTTTCTATCGGCTACCTTTTCCTCAACCTAACCACAATAGACCCCTTTCCTAATTCAGTCTGGCGACACTGATTCAAGAGGCACTTCGGCTCTGCTACTCATCACTCTATACGCTGTCCGCCATCAGTTGGTCGGAGTGTGCGGCGTTGTTCGGTGCGTACGGGAGGCAGTGCTTTTTTGAGGTGTCCCGTTCTAGTGCGCGGTCGAAATTGGTTGGCGGCTTATGTTTTTTTCTGAGAGTTGGGGCGCAGCGGCATCATGTCGTGGACCAAGAGCCTGACCATTATACCAAAAAGCCTTGATATAGGCAAAGTAGAGGCCTATCGAACGTCGAAAAGCGCCGGAAACCGCAACGAACTGCGGAGCCACAAGTTCGTCGCAGAAAGCTACGTTCAATGCTCGACCATAGAAACACGTGCCGACACAACGAAGTAAGTACTCTCACAGTCGTTTTCTTTTCGCATGTTCACTGGTGGTGGTGTTAAACGTTACAACGGCAGTTCGCGAGGCACGCGGTCTGACTAGCTCGTGTGTACGAAGTGACCTGCCATGCATGAAATCTATCTCGATACATCTGTAATGCCTGTTGCGCGTATGTGCTTTGCTGGCGACAGCAGAAGTTAACTCGTCCTTCTTACTCCGATGCAGTTATTCCACACTTGTGCACGTACGCGCGAAGTGCTTCAGGAGCCAGAAGAAGACGGCAACACCGTACACCGCAGTGGCGCACCGACGGGGGGGGGGGGGGAGGTTCGGGTGCTGTAACCCCCCCCCTGAGGCCGACCTAATCCCATCCCACTCCGTAACTGCTCCTATGTCC